>PVJI01026838.1:0-18449 GCA_004026765.1 Micronycteris hirsuta
CCAATAGTTCCCGCTGACCTTGGAATAAAACCCAAATGCCCCACCACGGCACCCTGTGTGATCTGGCCCTGCCCATCTCTTCCACCCGCTGCACCCCACTCCCCCCATCCTTTGTTTTCCATCCGTACTGCCTTTTCTGATTCTCAAATATACCCAGCTTCTTCCCATCCCTAGGGCTCTGTGTGTCCTGCTGCCTCTGCCTGGACCACCTGTCCTCAGAGAGGCCTTCCCTGGCTTTCTAAATCAAAGTCACCCCCTGCCCCCATAACTTCTTGCCTCATAACACTGTTTCATTGTCTTCTTAGCACTTCCTATTATCAGAAATGATCTGTTTCCTTATTTATCATCTGTCTCCTCCTAAGATGGAAGTTTCCTGAGGCAGGAATCTTATCTGGCTTGTTCTCCTCTGCATTCCTACTATTTAAAATAGTGTCGGGTGTAAAGTACAATAGATGCTCAATAAATATTTGGTGAATGGATAAATGGGCAGGGGCAGCCCTGACTGTAGGGCAGAGCTGAGTAAGCCATGGGCCCTCTCCCTCTGGGGAGATACCGGCACCCAGTTGGAGAGGGAGTTATGGGGAGTTATTGTCCTGTGCAATCCGATTCTCTGTGTGTTCCCAGGCCACACAGGGTTCTCTTTGAAGGCAGGCTCCTGAGTCTAAGCGTCTTTGCAACTAAAGGTGATGCTACAGATCACCAGCAACCAGAACCATTACCACGTGTGAGTCGGTACGCGAAGCGGCGCTCTGGAGGCCCTGTCCGAGCCAGGCCTTTAGTTGCAGGACCGCTGGGAGGCTGTGGTAGGCAGGGGTGGCCCTGGGCTGAGGATATCATCTATTTACCAGCAGGGCAGAGATATTTCAGCGTTTTACCCAACTGTGCCCCCGCCTCATGTCAGGTGAGTGGAGATGAGCTTCAGTAAATTCTCCTGAGTCCCGTGTCCTCAGCACTATTTCAGGAGCTGAGGTCCAGAGCAGCGAAGCTGGTTTGTGTCCATCCAGGTTAAACCCGTCCCCACCTCCAACACACACACACACTTCCACAAATAAGGAGAAAGGACCGGAGAAGGCTCAAGGTGAGGAGCTGATCAGAGGAAAGGTCAAGACGTCAAGGCAGCAGGTGAAGATGTGAGTGTCTCTCTGAGAAAGGGCAGGACAGCTGCGCTGTAGCTTTCTGCATGCCCCAGGCACCTTTCCTGACCAAGGGCCGCATCTTCTCTGCTCTTTCCTGCTGGGTGCTGATCTCTCTTCTCAGGGGCATGGGGGTGGGTCTCCCACCAGGTCAGGCCCAGGCAGGTGAGAACACACTGGAAGGCATCCTTGATATCAGGTGCTGAATGAACTTTTCTTTGCTCCCACCTCTGGCATTCTCCCCATTGCTACACCCATCTCCCACACCCCCAAGGATTCCCTGGAAGCTGAAGTGACTCAGGGATTCCAAAACTAGTCACCCCAGGAGGAAAACCCTCTGGAAAATGTTTCTCATGACAGGGAGTTACCCTAAGGAGTCCCACAGAGATGCTACTGAGATAAGAGCAGAGGCTGAGCAAGTGGGCGGGGCGGGGGTGTGGCTCGGAGCACACTTCTCTGTCAGGCCTGATCACCGCGGGGGAGACTGTGTGTGGGGGGAGGTCCTCCCTCTGCCTTTCAGGGGTTTCCTCAGAGAAGGTCCTGCTACAGAGTCAGGGGGACACTCCAAACGCCTCTCCTGAAGGTCAATGCCATGGGCAAACATGTGGGTTTTTGCAACACCAGCAAGTAATAAGTATCTAGGATCACTTCCAGCTCTTTTGAGCACCCTTCCCTGAACTAGGGCAAGGGGTGGGGGTGCGGGGTTCGGCAAGATCAGGAGGTTTGGGTTGATGTCAGGCTCTGGGGGTTTGACTGGTTTGGGGGAGACCCAAAGGGATTCAGGTCTTCTGGAAGAGCACTGCCCTCACAGAGCCTCTCCCGGGGTTGGCGGTTGCTCGGGAACACCAAGAGCCACCCCAGCGGCCTCCTGCCACACCCAAGGCTGGGGATGGCAGTGAGGAGCAGCGGATCCCAGCCAGCAGGGCTGAATGCCTCAGTGGGCAGGAATGGCCTATGGCCTCAGACAGGTTGAGGTGAGACCTGTCCCAGCTGAAGTCCAGGTGAGTAGAAGAGCACTTATGCGGGGACTTCCCTTCCCTTTGCAGCCAACCAGGGGCCGCACAGTGTGGCACCTCCACGCCGGGAGCTTGGGCTTGGAGTGGGTCAGGGCTGGAGTGGAAAACCAGCTCCGCCCCTTCCTGAGTGACCTTGAGGAGGCTACTAAATTTCTTTGGGTCTCAGTTTCATCATCTTAATATGAGATAATAGGGATAAGAGTTTCCACCTCATGGTGTTACTGGAAAGTAAAATGAGCTGACGCACGTACAGGCCTTGACACCATCCTGGCACATGACACCCAGAGCTGAGGGACCAACAGAGTGTGGGAGTGAGCGTGTCTGGGAGCACACAGGTGAAGAGGCGGGCAGTGGGGGCAGGGTGGCGGACTCCTGACTCAGTGCTCTCTTAAGTGCCCCTGCTTTCCCAGCAGCCACTTGCTTGCCCCAAGCCCTACCCCACTCCCAGGTCCAGCGGCTTCACCAGACAGCTTCTTCCAATCCTCCAGAATGCCCCCTGACCTCATTACTACTATGCTTTGGCACTGCTTTGCCCTAAAGCAGAGATTTTCAACTGGTGTGCAGATACACACTGGTTGCGCCGCAAGAATTTTTATTTATTTACTTATTTAAAAAAAAATTTGTTTTAAAGATTTTATTTTTAGAGAGAAGGGAAGAGAGGGAGAAAGAGACGGAGAGAAATAGCAATGTATGGTTGCCTCCCACATAGCCCTCACTGGGGACCTGGCCAGCAACCTTGGCATGTGCCCTGAGTGGGAATCGAACCGGCGACACTTTGGTTCCCAGCCCACGCTCAATCCACTGAGCCACCCCAGCCAGGGCAAAAGAATTCTTAAAACATGCAGGACCTGACTATTTAGTCAGGGGCACTGACCTCTCTTTACTTAGACTGTCAAATTAAAAATGACAACAGCCAACACAAAAGTAGTCGTGTGGTGTGAATAAATCAAAATTATACCTATTTTGTTGTTGTTGAAGTGGCAAAAAATATAATATAGTTTTTGGTGTGCTGCAGAATTTCAGTAATCAGTTTATGTGTGCCATGAGAGGAAGGAGGTTGAAAATCGCTGCCCTAAAGCATTGGAAGGATTCCCCTCCACTCTACAGTTAGTTGTTCCTGGTTCTCTTTGTTTATTTCCTGTGTCCTTGGTTACAAGAGGAGTATTTTCTAAGGGAAAGCACATGCAAATCAGGAAACATCATTCTAGAGACAATGAAATATGCGGTGTGTGTACGAGTAGGGGGATAGCGGGTGTGGGGTTTGGGGGGGTCGGTGGCGGGCATGAGGGAAAAGGCCTGGAGGGAAGCAGGCTCTGGCCGGCCTGCCTTCAGCACCGCGCCTCTCGGGCTGGGTGGTCCCTGGCTGGCACGTGTCTTTGGGTCAGACCCAGCTTGAGGCATTGTGAACACACCGTGCCCTCTCAGCCTCCCGCCCCGCTGCAAGCCCCAGCCAGGTGGGTTCATCCCATGGCCTGAGAGCAGCAGCCACCCCTACCAAGACCTTGTTGTCCCCAAGGCCCTGTGAGTGGGGGTGGGGGCGGGCTGGTCCGTGGAACCGGGACCTCCTGTGGGGTCTTAGATGAGGCAGTTACCAGGCCCCTCCTCTTCTTGGCTCCACCTTCTCACTTGTGCAATGGGACAGTCGCCCACAGCTTCTGCCATCAGACCTTGCTCATCCAGCCACCAAGAAGCAGACGGGGTGGGGGCCTTTCTGACAGTCCTGTGGGGTCAGGGAAAGGGCAGGGAGGGGGTTTGGGTGGCCACTGGAGAGGGTGAGGGTGAGTTAGGGAGCAGGTGAGAGTGGGGAGAAGTCATAGATGATGGGGGTCATAGAAGTTGGGGTCACTGAAGATGAGGAAGGGGTCAGAGAGCAGAAGGGTTGATGGTCACAAGGGGTAGATCGGAAATGTTCACTAAGGTGGCTGATCAGGAGGACTTCTGGGAAGAAAGGGAATGGTGCAGAGGAGAGGCTAAGTGGCAGCAGCAGAGACCGTGAAAATGAGACCTCCTGAAGAGAGGCCGGACAATGTTCTCTAATTTTGGCTACCAAGCCAGTGAGAGAAATTCCCATAATGCCAGTTTTCAAAGTCTCAGAAGAGCAGAACACTATTGCTTTGAGTCCACGCAAAGAACAAAGTTTACCCGATTCATTTCCAGGCTTACGGCGATGTTTATCACAACTTCCATGAGTACAGAATTTTAAACAGCTTTGGAAACACTGCCAGGTTTTCTTTGGTTTTGTTTTGTTTTGTTTTTTAATCTCAGGTTACTCCCTCCAAAAGGTAGTGGAAATAAATTTGAATAAACAAAACAGGTTTGCTGAAAATAAAACCAGGACTCCTCGACTGCCCCAGCCAGCCTGCTTCCACGGGGCCCTGCCTGTCAGCCGTACAGCAGCGCTGGGCGAGCAGCACCCGGCCTCGGCCTCGGCATGCACCAGGTGAGCGCGGGGAGGCTGGGTGGGGCGGTGCCAAGTGGGAAAGCGGCAGGGGTGTTGCTGGAGTGGAGGGAAGTTGGGCTCGGAGGTTTGGGGCTGGGCATCGGGTGCAGCTAGAAACCAGGATCTCAGGGAACAGCTGGGAGAGGGCGCCCAGAATAGATGGGAGCAGCCGTCTCACTGGCCTTTTCCTGCAGGCGGTCGCCTTCTTAACAGTTGTCATGGGGGCCCACGCTCTCCATCTGCGGCTTCAGAAAGACTGCATCCTCCGGCCCAGCTGCTTCCCCAGCCAAGGACAGGACCCCACGGAAGAGATGCTGAAGTCGGACACGGTGCTCATGCCTCCCCCAGAGGCTGACAGCCTTGCCCACCACCCAGTATCCTGCAGGGCCCGCGAAGACGGACCCCTCAACAGCAGGTCCATCTCCCCCTGGAGATATGAGTGAGTCTGCTGTCTCCTCCCAAACCCTCGCATATGTGTCAGGCAGGGTATGTGTGAGGGGCCAAGGGAGATCTACCCAATTCCGGCCTGCCAAAATCGTCTCAGAGAGGCCAGAAAGGTTTGGGCGTTAGTCTGAGTCCTAGCTCTGACTCCTATTGGGTGACCTTGGGCCCATTACTCAAGGTTTCAAAGCTCAGGTTATTTTTCATCTGTAAAATGAGCTAATACCACATAGGCTAATGTGAAGATCGTATGAAATAGTATATGTAAAATCTATATTTAGTATCCAGAATATTGGTTCTCTCCTCTTCTCCTCCTTTTCCTCCTCCTTCATCCCTACAACGGCCATGCTTTTATAACTAGACTATCAGGGAATCATGGTAAGATGCAGGCAAGGAGCATCCCAATAGCAAGTGCTCTGCTCTGGGATGTGAGTGGGTTATAAATATACCAGGGTAACGGAACCCTCAACTCGGGGGGCGGCTGGGTGGCTGGAGCACCAGGTTGCTTACCTGGGACATGTGCAGTCTTAGTCTTTCACTCAGAGTGCCGCACAAATATTAGAGTTCTCTGTTTGTGCCACGATGTGAAAAATAGCAGGAAGCACTGAAATAGGGACAATGAAACAACCCACTGAAAATTAGGCCTTAGGGCCCTAAACACATTCCTCCTGCCTTGTCCTCACAGGGCGTCTGTGTTTTCACTCTTCACAGGTCTAGTCTGGCTTAACCTTGGCTCTGGGGGTGAAGGGAGAAGTTCAGTGGGTAGGGAGGGGGTCGGCTGTGATTGAGACTAGATCCAGGGTGGAGACTGCCAGTCACCATGCTTTGAAGTGGTTTCAGAAGGCTGGCGGGGGCCTGGGCTAAATGTGGTGGGTGGAAGCCCCTGTGGGAAGGCCAGGGCTCAGATGGCTAACTGGGCTGGGGTCCAGGTCTCTTGTTGGGAGGCTGTAAGCCCCTGGTAACCGCGCAGGCGGTCTTCCCCAAAGTGGGCTCTTTGCAACACTTGTCCCACAAGCTGCCCCTCAGAGAAAAAGTGGTGATGTCCAAGTGCAGGGGAAGCTGCTCCAGCCCCGACCCCATGTAGACCCACACTGTGCTCAGCACGGTAACGGTAATGTCTGCCGGAAGTCAGCAGGAAAGAAGCCATTAGACTCATTTGATCACAGAACCCTTCTCTTGAAAGGTACTTAGAAGGGAACCCACTTTGGAAAATGCTGTGCTAGCTGAGCCCTGGCCTCTGAGGGCTTGTCTGCGTGGACAACAGTCTTACAGCCTGTTAGCTATTTCTTGCTAGGCTTTTGGAGTCCCAGACCTTTGGAACACCTATTTTTTCACTTTTCTTTGACCACTAGATCCTTTCAGAATAACTAAATAAGTCTCTCCATGCACTGCCTCTAACCTGTGCTTACACCACCTGCAGTCGGTGTCTGGAGGAAGTGCAGAAACAGTTGACAGTGGCGCCCTCTGGGGAGTGGGACTGGTGGGGAGCTGAACTATTAGTCTTCAATTGACACTTTAATGTAAGAGCAGCTTTTACTTGTATAATTAAAAACACCCTACAAGGTAGTAATAATTGCAAAGAGAAACCTCATGCCAGAGCCCAGTGTGCACATTGGACAGCGGAGCTGGTCTGGTGGAGGCTTGGGCAGAAGCCTGCTGGCTTTGCCCTGCCTCCCTTCGGGCTCCAGGGCCAGCTGGACAGCGACGCTCCCCTCCTGACCCTCACAGTGGGGGAGATAAACCCCAGAGAGAAGGCGGTGATTCGTTCAAAGTCACCCAGCAAGTGGGTGCCAGAGCCAGGGCAAGGAGCCAGGCCTCCCGACCACACCATTTCCTTCCTCTGGCATTTCCACCCTCCCTGGGTGCTCCCTGCTTCTGGCCCAGGCCCTCCTTCCTGGCCAGCTTCCCTCCAGGGCCTGACTGACCGGTGCCATCCCTGCAGGTTGGACAGGGACTTGAACCGGCTCCCCCAGGACCTGTACCACGCCCGCTGCCTGTGTCCACACTGTGTCAGCCTCCAGACAGGCTCCCACATGGACCCCCTGGGCAACTCGGAGCTGCTCTACCACAACCAGACCGTCTTCTACCGCCGGCCGTGCCCTGGAGAGCGGGGCACGAATGAGGGCTACTGCCTGGAACGCAGGCTCTACCGTGTCTCCTTGGCTTGCGTGTGCGTGCGGCCTCGTGTGATGGCCTAGCCATGCTGCCCATGGTGGGGCCCCGTGGGACGCTGGAGCTGGGTGTGCAGCCATCTACTACGGTGAGCCAGGACGCCGAGGTGCTCACCCCTCCAAAGTATCACCTGGAGCAGCAGGATCATGGGACAGGATGGGGACTTTAGAAGAAGACACACTTTGCACTTTCTGGAGTGGATGGGAAATGCAGGTGGAGCCAAGGGAGCAGCAGCTGCGGTGGCCTCTGGAAGCTGGTGTCCGGTGTCCCGGCGTTTCCTCTCGCACAGGCTTTCAAAACCCTGCCCGCTCCTGGAGGCCACCCCCAACTCCCCCTTTCCTTCCGTCCCAGCTGTCATCGCGAGCACAGGCACTTTCTCGATATTTCCCCCCTTGCCAACAGAGAGCCCCTCACTTCATTTATTATGTTCATTTGTTCATTCACTCATCAAACACTCGATGAGCACGTTACTGGTCTTCTGTCATGGGTGACTCTGAGGAAGAGGCTGTTATTGAGCATGGAGAGACTTATCCAAATAAATAATCTATATTTAAAAGTGGCTTGATTTGTCTTTGTCATCCTGGTTCCTGAACATCTCGTGGTCCCCAGCCCAGTCTCTTTTCCACCCCACGGCCGGCCAGCCCTCACCTATCACTGTCTCCAGAGTTTCCCCTGTGGCCTCCCATCCTTCTCCTTCTCTGGCTCCTTGGCCCACCCTGAACACCAGGGTGGGGGTAGGCCACCCTCCTGGTGTACTGGAGAGACAGAGACCCATTGAGGCACTGCAGCAGGAACAGAGCACCCCCTTGTCCCCCCAACAATCTGCCTTTGTCCTCTGTCTTGGCTGCTACAGCTGGGCCCTGGGGGTGCTGCTGGGTACGCTCCAGGTCCCACCCTCCCTAAAAGGAAAAGGGAGAAAAGATGGGCCAAGGAAAAGGGTTAAGTTTAGGGGAGGGGATGCAAACTTCTTCAGGCTTAGATGCTTGGGGGTTCCTACTCCAGCCCCGGTTCACGGCTGCGCTCCCAGCTCCTCCCGGTCTCCACAGGCCTCCTCCTCCTCCCCCTCCTCCCTTGTCCAAGTAAGGGGAGATTTGGCCACTCCTCCCCACCCCCTCCCCTCCCTGTGTGCCTCCTGGGGGTTGGTGCAGACACCAGCAGGGCAGCTGAGTGGAAGGCCCATCTGGGCAGGCCTCCCCCAGCGGCTGCCTTCTCCTAGGACCCCCACAGCAGGCTGTACGCTTCACTTTCAGGTTTCTCAAAGTGCCTTCCTTCTTCTGTCTGCTTGCTTATCCTGCCAGGTTTCCGTCTTCCTGTTTCCCTTCCTGGGCTTCTGGCGGTGAGGGGCTGTGCCCGGTGGGTCTCGTGGAGATGCTCAGTGCTCTGGATCGCCGGGACCGGCCTCCCGAAGAGGGGCCAGCTGCAGGACTCCAGGGCTTTGCTGTGGACAAGACCTTCCTCTCTTCCCTGAAAGGCATCCTGCTGGAAACTGAGCTGGTAACAACAGCCACCCCAACCTGGCTCCTCCACATCTCCCGGCCTGGCCTCCCTGCCCCCCACCTCCCCTTCCCAGGCTTTCTGGGCACCACTCCTACCCCCAGCTGTCCCTCCTCCATCGCCTCCCTGCCTTCCTGTTGCCTCTGCATCTGGAGGCAGTTACAGTAGGTCTCACCTGGGGCAACTAGGATTGAAGTTAGACAGGACAGCTTTGTGGGACATTGAGGGAGTGCAAGACACACGGGTGAGGATGCCAGCAGCCTCTTTTCCCAGCCTCTAAGACGGCCACTCCTTGGCATGTCCAAGAAGCCCAGCCATCTAAAACGGCAGGCTTCCTGCAGCCCCGCTGTTTCTGTTTATGCTCCCTGTGAACCTCTGCTTCCAGGAAAGGGTCTTCTCCTAGCCACTTAGCAAGGCCTTGGTGTAAAGGCAAGTCTTCTGCGCATATGCCGTCCTACAGGGCCGGAGCTGAAGGGACCCCCAGAATCCACCGTGGAGCATTGTCTTCTAAACCACATCTCCTGCCATGGAGCCACAGGCTCTGGACCTTGTTAGAGGAGTTTGAGGCACCCGGGAGTCGAGGAAGGATTGTGGGGCCCGGGTTGATGCCTGCGGTGCAGGGCCGGTGCAGGCACGACTCCAGGGGCTGTGTTCTGTGCCCCAGCAGGACACCACACGGCCAGGCCAGCTGGGATGCTGGGGCAGGAGGCAGCTGGTCGTCCCCAAACTAAGAGATTTGAATCCTCCTGGGCTAGCAGAGGTGGGAGGTGGGAGGATGCCCTGGACAAAAGCCATGGAATATGGTTCCTGTCACGAGGGATGGGGAGACCTCCAAGGACAGGTGGTGGGGCCAGCCTGGGGGAGCTGCTGAGGAGAGGAAGGCCAAGGCCAGGCCAGGCCTGTGTCTCCTTCCTGGCAAGTCCACACACTTGGTCCTGCAGGCCCTGACCTTCATCATCTTCATCTGTTTTACGGCTTCCATCTCCGCCTACATGGCCGCGGCGCTGCTCGAGTTCTTTATCACCCTCGCCTTCCTCTTCCTCTATGCTACCCAGTACTACCAGCGTTTTGATCGGCTGAACTGGCCCTGTCTGGTGAGGGACCCCGCCTATCCCACCCCATTCTGCTCCCTTTCTTCTCTTCTGAATTTGGAGTTTCCCCTCCTCTCCCAGCCTCTCTCCTTTACTGGACCCTCAACCCCAACCGGGCTTCGCCCCAAGCTGCGCCTGTACTCACAAACTGCTTTGACCCACACAGATTCACAGCTACGGGTCACTGACAGTGAGGACACACACCCTTTAGATATGTTCTCCCACCCGTGAAAGCCCCTGCCCTGCCTGCCCCGCCCTGCCCGCCCTGCCCTGCCCCCCGGCTGGCATCCCCCAGATGTGCCCCTTGGCTCCGGCTGCTGAGCCTGGGCCGGCCGCGCCCAGGCCCCTGCTTTCTGCCCTAGTCACTCTGCATTCACTTGCACCCCTTCCCTGCACAATAGTGAACCCTCCCTCTTTTTCTCTCTTCAGTGCTTTAAATAGTGTCCAGGGGTATCTTTATGCAGGAATTTATTTATTTATTTATTTTTAGACAGAAGGGAAGGGAGGGAGAAAGAGAGGGAGGGAAACATCAATGTGTGGCTGCCTCTCACGTGGCCCCCACTGGGGACCTGGCCTGCAACCCAGGCATGTGCCCTGACTGGGCACAGCCCAAGCTCAATCCACTGAGCTACACCAGCCAGGGCACTTTATGCAGGAATTTAATGCCTGAGGGCCAAGTGCTGACTAGCCTGGAAAGTTCGCGGGGATAACCCTGCACTCTGACTTCCCTTTGACCTGGAATCTTGGCCCCCCCAGGACTTCCTCCGCTGTGTCAGCGCCGTCATCATCTTCCTAGTGGTCTCCTTCGCAGCGGTGACCTCCCGAGATGGAGCTGCCATTGCTGCTTTTGTGAGTCTAGCCCCCCAGAGCTCTTCAGTTCCCTAAGGACCTCTGACTGGTGCTGCCCAGTTCCTGTGCCTCCCCCACCCAGGCCCAAGCCAGTGCCTGGGGCTCCAGGGCACACTTTGCCCTAAGCCACCCACCTCCCTCTCTCCCTAGCACCGACGGCCTTTGTGGTGCCATCCCCACTCCCGCTCCACAGGTTTTTGGCATCATCCTGGTTTCTGTCTTTGCCTACGATGCCTTCAAGATTTACCGAACTGACATTGTGCCCAGGGCCACCCAGGGTGAGTGCCTGTGCTCTGGAAGAGAAGGTGCCCCTCTACCCCCTGCCTCAGCTGTCCCAGCCTGATGTGCCCTTCCCTGCCTGGCTCCATTTTCACAGGGGACCAACAGTGACCCCAAGGCTACAGCCAGACCAAGGGGACAATGGAGCCAAGGCACATCTCTCTTGGATTCACTAGCCCTCTAGCCCGCTGCCCCCCACCTCATATCTACAGAGATGAAGACTGGCCTGAGAATGAGAAGCCACAGGGACTTGCCTGTGGGCCTGGCGCTCTAAGATGTGGCTCCTGATGGAGCTGGACTGAAGAGGGGTATTATGGAGGGAGGGGTGGGCAGGAGAAAGCTGGTCATTCCCAGATTAAAGGATTTGAACCCTACTGGTCAGTCTTTTCTTTCCCTAGGAATTGAGTATAACAGGAATCCAAGGCGCGTTCATGGAAATGTTGCCTGGAGCAGGCCCTAGTCCTTCTCTGGGACCAGGTCTCAGTAATGAGGACGTGGGGGGCTAGAATGAAGATGCTGAAGACATTCTCAACACCAAACTTTCATGCCGCAGCCCTCTGTGTGCAAGGCCACTTTGCGGTGCGCCTGGTGGCTGGGCACCTGGAGTTCTGTGTCTGAGAGGAACAGCTTCCCCAATGTGAGTGCCCACTTGCCGCTCCTGGGCACACAGATTGGTTAGCGGGTTTGAGGCTCGGTGCTGGCCCGGGCTGTGAATAGAGCTCCCCCTTGTGGTGTGGGGAAGACTGGTCCTGCAGGCCACAGGGAAGAAGCCTGCTTGTGGTGTCA
Organism: Micronycteris hirsuta; assembly: GCA_004026765.1. Classification (NCBI taxonomy): domain Eukaryota; kingdom Metazoa; phylum Chordata; class Mammalia; order Chiroptera; family Phyllostomidae; genus Micronycteris; species Micronycteris hirsuta. Next base: position 11,702 of record PVJI01026838.1, read on the forward strand.
GGAGAGGGCAGAGGTTCCCAAAAAGCAGGCACTAGAAGAGCCCTTAAATATCAGCCCTCATTCCACGTAAGAGAAAACAAGCCCGTTAGGGAGAGTGACATCCTTATTTGTGGCAGGGCTGGGACTAGAACCCAGTGCTCCTAACACTCAACTGGTGTTCTGGGTACTGTACAGAACCCACTTGTATTGGCTTAGAAAACATGGCCCAACCTCATCTCCAGCTCGCTCACCAGCGTGTCCATCTTCCCAGCTTGCCAGCACCCAGCAGACATTTCCTGAGCACCTCCTGTGTGCAGACCCTGTGCTGGGCCCTAGGGATTCAGAGGTGGCAGGCTGGGGAAGAGGCAGACTAGTGAAAGGTGGTTGGAGTTCGGAGCAGGCACTGTCAAAGCCCGGAATCAGCCCTGCGGGGCCTGTGACAGTTCAGTGCAGCCAGCCTGTCCCTGCCTGGCCCCACAGAACCCAGTGTGACCTAGCTCAGCAGCTCATCCAAGCCAACTTGCTATCTCCTCTCTCTAATGCTTGTTTGCTCCTGTCCTGAAATACCTTCCTTCTTCTGGGGTGCTCCTTAAAGATGCAGGCCCCAGCTCCTAAGCCCTACCTGAGCCCTGAGACTCTAGTAGAGATATGTTTCTCCCCTCGGTGATAACCATGGGTCTCTTGGTCTGATTTCTCTGGTCTCCTGCCTCTTGTTCTCCTAGCCTTGTGTCCTCGTTCCTCGCCAGGGCTGGAACCAACGTTTTTGTTGATCAGCGTATTCTTCTGGTCTCCACTCACAGTCATCAGGGCTTTATGCACAGCCCATTCTGAAGACTGGTGGCTGAGCTTTGAGAGGCAGGGTCAAGGCCTCAGAGGAGGGCTGGAAGGGGCTTAGCAGGGGCATCCGGGAGATGGGGTGCCAGGTGAGGGATGAGAAGGTGGTCAGGAGAGCCTGGCTGTAAAGCCCAGGCAGGGGCAGGGATTTGCATGGAGCGGAATGGAACGAGGACCAGCCCTGTTCCCTGAGCAGCAGTGTGACTCAGACCAGACAGTCCCCAGTGGGGTCTCAGAGTCAGTGTAAGTGCCATCCATGGTGTGTACCTGAGTGTGCTCCCGTGTTCACCCGTGTCTGTCAGAGAGGTAAAAATGAGAGAAGCAGTGCCCAGGTTTGGTCCACACTACATGTTGGTTTGGTCCCAGCTGACTGTCCCCGGGGCTGATGTGGAGAAGGACTCCTTGCAGGTTACTTCTAAGGGGCTGCTGAGCACAGTGGGATCTGTCCCACCTTTTCATCTGCATCTGCATCCCCAGCCAGCTCCGCACCTCTCCTGGCATCAGTGGGAAATTCATGTTGGCAGAAATGGGTGTCCTGGACACTTTTAACCTCTGTGGCCTCAGAGGTGGGGTAGGTGGAGGGTGGCTGCAGTTTTGGCACCAAAATTCTGTCTCCCAGTGTGTAGAATTGGCTCACCCTTCTGGTGCTTTTGTTTTTTCCACTTTTGAAATTTCTCCCTCTCGTCCCTTATCTGGTTGATTTAGCAGAACTGAGACTCATGGCTCTGCTGCCTCAGAAAAGACACCTCACTTCTTGGGGCTCCTGCTTCCTCCTCTATAGATTGGGAAACCGTGGCTACCGCAGTTCGGGCACAGGGCAGGGCTGTCCTCTGAGCCCGGGACAGAAACGACAGGGTCAGGCAGAGTCTGGCGTTCAGGTTTATTACAGGCGAGCAAGGGCCGGGTCCTGAAGGCAGATCACTCCTCATCATGCAGTTTTTGCTGAGAAAGGAGTAAAATGTGTGAGGGGCAGCTTGCAAGAGGGAGGACGAATGTGGGAAGAAGTCTCTAGGGCTCAAAGGAGCCTAAGGGAGATGCCTTAGAGGGAGAGGTTCAGGCCTCAGGAATCTTGAGGTTCCATTTAAGGGGTCCTTGTGGCTTAGGATCCCTTAAATGGAACCCTGAGGGGTGGGGTTCTGTAGAGGTCCAGTCATTAGGGATGCTCTGAGCAGGAGGAGGATTCTCAGGAATGGGTGCTCTGGGACTTTTGGGTTTGTCCAAATACAGGGTAAGCAGTGCCCACTCGGAGCGGCCCTGATGTTGGAGGGAGGCTACTGTGGGGGAAACTAGCCAGGCCTGGGGAAGGGACCCACCTTGGCACCGATGTCACGGCTCCTGGCCCGCAGCTTGTTGACCTGGGACTCAGCGATGTCTGCCCGCTCCTCCGCCTCGTCCAGCTCGTGCTGCACCTTGCGGAACTTGGACAGGTTGGTGTTGGCCTGCTCCTCCTGTGGGGGTTCGGAGGTGGGAGGGTGAGGTGGGAGGGGGTGGGGGAATGGGGCTCAGTGCGTTCACCTTTCACCCAGGTTCCTGCAATAGCCCTGCCTACTCTTGGCTTGGTACCCTCCTCAAACTGGTCCAGCACTCAGAACCCTTCATGGCCCTTCACTGAACCTGTGACGCTGTGAATCTGATACACGCTCCCGGTCCTGGAGTTTCCCGCACAGGCGTGCTCACCTCACACCCACACTTTTCTGCCCGCCCAGGTGTCTTCTCCGCCGCCCTGTGCCCGGGCAGTTTCCTTTGCAGGCTCGACTTCACTGCCGCCTTCCAGCCTGTAGCGCTGTCTGGCGCCCTGACCCCCCCTGGCAGTTACACTGCCTTCTCTTGGGCTTCCTGGCATATGAATTATAACCAGCTTGTGGGCAAGTCCTGGGTCAAATAAGCACTGTTTTTGTTAACTCAGAGTGCCTGACACACCTCTGGGCACGCTGGACATGTACAACAGATGTTTGCGAGTTAAAGTGAACAGCAAGCCCACTGTCCAGGCCTCATGCTGGGGTGGACGCCCATTGGTCCGAACCCACAGGGACTGTTCATTTGAGTGGACAAAATCATGAACTCACCGCCTCCTCAGCCTGGCGCTTGTAGGCCTTGACCTTCAGCTGCAGCTTGTCTACCAGGTCCTGCAGCCGCAGCAGGTTCTTCTTGTCCTCCTCCGTCTGGGGGTGGGTGGGCAGGAGTCAGTTTGTGCACAGGAGCAAGTGCAATCATCTTTCCCTCCCTCACAATTCCACTCTTCTCCCCTTGCCTTAGCTGCTCCTCCCTCGAACGGGCCAGAGCAGAAAGCTCTCTCTGACACTACTTGTAGGTCAAGGTGCCCAGGCAAAGTCTTCAGTCTGAGATCTAAAAAGCAATGAGACCTGGCCCTGGCCGAGTAGCTCAGTTGGTTAGCACATCGCCCTGATACACCAAGGCTGTGGATTCAGTTCCCATCAGGACACATCTGAGTCAACCAGTGAATGCATAAATAAGTGGAACAACAAATCAATGTCTCTCTTGCTCTCTGTCCCCTTCTCCCTCTCTCTAAAAATCAATCAATAATTTTTTTTTTAAAAAAAGCAACAAGAACTGCCGCCTTAAAGCTAGAAGTTGAGGGAGCAGCTCAGAACCAAATGGAATTCCGTCATCTAATGATATGGAGACGCTGGGCTGTTCCAGCTCCAAATGATCAGCCCCACCAGCATGACTGGAAAGGAAGCAGGGGAACGCAGAAAGAAGAGGGCGTGGTCGTTTGGGTCATTCCAGCCTATCATAACTCAGTATGTTAATATGCTGTGCTCGGCCAGATTTTGGCACCAGGATCACTGACTCCAATGTTGTCTGCTGCTTCCTGTGTTTTCATCATTGTGTGTGCTGGGCTGACATTTCCTAGGCTGATATTATGTCCACAGTACGTCTGCATCTGTATCTCCTACATCTTCTACATCTGCATCTCCTTCCTGTGCCTCATATCCAGTGTCAAATGGACAGTACCCCTTTCTCTGTCTTTCATTACCACGCACACTGGTCAAGGGCAAAAGCTATGAGCTGTGCAGATAAAGGTCTTAGAATATTTTGGGATCCTCTTTCTCTAAGGCCTTCTCTTTATTGTCCCAGAAGTTCCATGCAATATCTGTCTTTTCCCATCCCTGACTTTTATCCCTGAAGTGCCACACAATGTCCCTCCCAATCAGGCCTCCAGAAGGTAGAGAGCTCCTTGGACTATTCTGAGGCCTGCATGGTAGACCTTCAGACTATTAAAAAAAACCCTGAGGATTTTCTGGTTAAAGAGCTTTCAAAAAGTAGAAATAGATTCTCTTCCATTCACAAGAAAAATTCATGAATTTAAGCCAAACTGACTCTGAAGTACATGAAACGAAGTTAATCTAAAGACAGCTTCTCAAGGAGTGGGAGCCAGGAGGGCCGGGTGGCATTTCCTGCGTGGTGATTCGGCATGGGGTCTGTGGGGGCAGGAAGTGGGGCTGGGGCAACACTTCCGCCCTTAAGGCCCCGCCCCAGAGCGGCCACCAGCCACACCTGGTAGGTGAGCTCCTTGATGCGCCGCTCGCTCTTCCTCATGCCCTTGATCGACTCTGCGTTGCGCCTCTGCTCAGCTTCCAGCTCATTCTCTAGCTCCCGCACCCGGGCCTCCAGCTTCTGCAGCTGCTTCTTGCCGCCCTTGAGGGCGATCTGCTCAGCCTCGTCCAGCCGGTGCTGCAGGTCCTTAATGGTCTGCTCCATGTTCTTCTTCATGCGCTCCAGGTGGGCGCTGGTGTCCTGCTCCTTCTTCAGCTCCTCCGCCATCATGGCGGCCTGTGGACAGGAGAGAAGTGGGACGTGGTGTGGCCGAGCCCCTCACGCTCACAGTGCAGCAAGGAGACGCGGGTCTGGAGCAGGCGGGCGGGGGTCACTTACATCTGTGATGGCTTTCTTGGCCTTCTCCTCGGCGTTCCTGCACTCCTGCACTGCCTCCTCCACCTCTGACTGGAGCTGCGTCAGGTCCGACTCCATCTTCTTCTTCTGGTTGATGAGGCTGGTGTTCTAGATATGGGCAGAGAAAACTACGGAATGTATACTTTGTCGCCTGATTCTACACATTTCTCCAGAGAGAATTAAAACTGGTCATTTGTTAAAAACATGTCTGCTGTATTCTTTGTTTTTCATCTGCTTTCCATTTTCTTATGAAAATAAATATGTTCTAAATGTTATACCCACAATTAGCAGCTCTGAAGAAAGACTTTAAGCAACAAAGGGTTTGCAATTCTGCTCCTGAGCTCTCTAGTAACATGTCTATGCAAGAGCATGAAAATATTTCAAGGAGAATGGGAATAACTTTTTACCAGGAAAATGTCCTGGAAGTGATTACAGTCCCAGAGAGAATGCAATAGGGTGAGGAAGAGGGGCCCACGCCAGCACATGGTGCTGTGCCCACACAGGCCGGATGTGGAACGAGCTGTGCAGGGCACCGTGCAAGACGGGCGCAGAGGTCACTGCAGAGTGCGGCAGCGTGTGTGGGGCTGCAGAAGAACAGTGTTCTGCTGAGAATTTGGGTTGCAAGTAGGTGCAGTTAGGCTCCTTTAAACTTCCACAGTCTCATCTTTTACAGAGCAAGATGGAAGTGGCTTCTAGATCAAGGATATCAAATCGCAGATTGTATTCCACTACTCCCAGATTTGTGACTCTGGCAGCCATCACTAATCAGTCATGACGTGCTTGGGTGTGGGGTGCTGGGTGGAGGCGGACAAAGTGAGAAAAAGTGGGGAGAACTGAAATAGCATGAACAATAAAATACAATTTAAAAAATCATGACTCTCTTAGCTTTTAAGTCTAGACTTCCTTCTCAGGTAGTGGTTTCATAGCCATGACTAACAAATGCGGGTTGGCTCAAAAGATAATTTGCGATCTTGGTTGGACATGCTCACTCAGAACCTCTGGTTCAGAACATCTATGTCCCAGGCTCCGCCACTCAGCAGCTTTCCCCATGGCGGCCCCCAACCTCCTCACCTGGGAGTGCAGCAGCTGCACCCGCTCGCTGGTCTCGATCAGCTCCTGCTCAGCCAGCTTCCGGGACCTCTCCGTCTGCTCCACCACGGACCGCAGCTCCTCCAGCTCGGCCTGCAGCAGGTTGTTGCGCCGTTCCACGATGGCGATGTTCTCCTTCAGGTCGTCGTTGGCCCGGACTGCGTCGTCCAGTTGGATTTGGGTGTCCTGTGGACCAGGAGATTGGGCGTGAGAGAGGCAGCTGGCCTCCGGGCCCATCAGAAAGTTGTTGCACCGAACTGGATGTCGATGGGGAGCCCACTGGGGTGGCTCAGGAGGAGCCTGTGGGTTGTCTCCGCGATGGCCCTGGGACTGGAGGGGTCTGGAGCTGTGATGGGACACCACCACCCAACATGGCCACGTGGAGGCCATCTCTTCTCTGGGGAGCTGACTTCCTGCCCCCCAGAGTCACTGTGTACCTTCAGCAAGCCCTGGAGGTTCTTGAGTTGCTTCTGGGCCTCGGCAGCCATGCGGTTGGCATGGCTGAGCTGGATCTCCATCTCGTTGAGGTCGCCCTCCATCTTCTTCTTCACGCGCAGGGCCTCGTTGCGGCTGCGCGTCTCTGCGTCCAGGGAGGTCTGGAGCGAGTCCACCATCCGCAGGTGGTTGCGCTTGGCCTGCTCCATCTCCTCGTCCTTCTCGGCCAGCTTCCGCTCCATCTCTGCCTTGATCTGGTTGAACTCCAGCTGGGCCCTAAGGATCTTTCCCTCCTCGTGCTCCAGGGAGGCCTGGGAGGGGGGCAGGGAGAGAGGGTTGAGGCAGAGAGTCAGGGCACGGGGTGGGGTGGAGAGGGAGGAGGATAGGTATGGGTGGCAACCAGAATTATGGCCTGGAGAGGAGAGCTGGGAAGAGATGGGGAGGCGGGCACTGCCTTTTAGGCCACCTGGTTGCTCTGCGGGGAAGAGATGCAGGA
>PVJI01026839.1:0-18443 GCA_004026765.1 Micronycteris hirsuta
CTGGCAGCAGCTGGGGACACAGCAGGAGGGCTGGCAGCAGCTGGGGACACAGCAGGAGGGCTGGCAGCAGCTGGGGACACAGCAGGAGGGCTGGCAGCAGCTGGGGACACAGCAGGTGGACTGGCAGCAGCTGGGGACACAGCAGGTGGATGGACAACAGCTGGGGGCACAGCAGGATGGCTGGCAGCAGCTCTCTGGACAGTCGTCCACCTGCCAGGAGGAGTCGGTGCAAGAGTCCCTGGAGCCGGGCAGGCAGACACGGCTGCCATGCCTCAGGTCACTGGAGCAGACGGACAGGGTGGAGGCAGCCATGGTGGGGCGGTGGGGCTGGAGGTGAGCTGGGAGGAGTGTGAGTGTGAGTGTGTGAGTGTGAGTGTGTGAGGTGCCTGGGCTGTCGGCTTTTATACCCTCCCTGGCTTGTGTTGTCCCACTGAGCAGCTCCACACGCCCTCCCTTCCTCATTGGGGCTGAGAGCCTGTTGCCGGAAAGCCCTCATTAGTGCTTGTTTATTTCCTGCAATCAGTTTCTACTCATTAAACTTGTAAGTGTGTTGCAGGTTGAGCTTCCCATGTGTCCTTGTTTGGCTCCAGAAAACTTATGGAAAATATTTCAGGCAAGATCATGCCAAGCTGAACTTCAGATCTTAACACATTTCCGCGGTCATGAATCCTGGTTTATTTCTCCCGTGTTTGGGGCGGTTTGATGTTTGTATTACTTGAAGCATGTTTAAATTTAGTATAAAGTGGCACGTGTACATCTTATGAAGTAGAGCTGGTACAAACGGGTCCTAAGTCACATCCATGCAGCAGCTGGGCTTGAAGTCAACACCCAGCCCCTCACCCCTGCCCATGTGAGCACGCTCGAGAGAGATGCCCAGCGCCACCGCGCTCCGCTCATGAAACCCCTGAGAGGAACACTAATGGACAGTGAGTACACGTGGACTCCAGTGTAAAACTCTCCACAGAGCACACGCCACGTGTCTGGGGGAGTGAGGGGCCGTGATGACGTCCTGGGGAGACTCAGGGCGCAGGTCTGCACTCTCCCCAGTCATTTGGTTCCCACAAGTTTACACCCAAACCCCCGTGGCCTTCAACACATCCCATCCACTCTACACTCCACGGTGAGCAAACAACCTGTCTGGCCAGAATTTGCCTCAATGGAGAGTGATGTGTGAAAGAGTTAGTTCAGAGACGGAGAAAAGACAGGACAGAGAAGGCATCTCCCCAGGGCATACAAGGTACAGTCCCAGTGAAGCTGCAACAGAAAGCCGTCATGGGCAGACTTCGGTGAAAACCTCAATACCTTAAAAAGACCCTTATGATACCATTGATGATGCTGTTAGATGACATTTTCGGAGCATATGTTCTATGTCTGGATGTTCTGAGCACATCACACCTGTTCACTAATTTTTACATCAACTCACTGTGAACAGATGAGAAGCCGGGGCACAGAGAGATTCAGCAACCTGCTGAAGGTCACACAGCCCAAGGTGGCAGGGCTGGGACTGGAAACCAGGCCCTGCTCCTTTCCCAACAGGAGACAGCAAGTGTCCAAGGAAAGTTAACACCTAGTTGCTGGACTAAAAATTCATGGAAGCAGGAAGAAACAAAATTACCACACGGAGGAGCCATTCAGTGGTTTTAAGGACAAACACTGCTAGTTCCTTCAAAACACAGAGGTAAAGGATGAACCCACGAATGCAATGAGAGGACATGCAGTAAATGGCGTGTTTAGCTGAGACCAATGTGGTAACAGTCGCTAGGAAGGGAGAATGGGCCACGAGGGTCAACTCGACCCCCGAAGAAATAATGGAGGGCGGATCACTCTGCGCTGAGTGGACCAAGGTGGATGTCTTTGGGCTGGAAGGAATTTCAAGAGATTCAGGTCTTTAGAGCCCCTCCTTAGGCATATAATGGCAAGGTTTTAAATAAAAAGCAATAAAAACAGTCCCTTCTCCAGGCAGGAAGGAACGGCTTGCCACTTGGAGGCGAACCAATGCCTCTCCCCCGGACAGTGAGGGCGCAGCACTTCAGGGGGAGGTTGGGCAGGGAGGTTGACTTTTTCCCACTTACTACAACTTTCTCAAGTAAAGACTACAGCAACCTATCTTCACATCAGCAAGGGCTTACAAAGTGCTGCACTCAGTTTTCCCTCTTGAAAAAAAAATGCTTAAAGAAATACAACAAATGACCACATGATGTAGCCAACAGAGTATTCAAGAACATGGAGGTTGGGCTGGCTTGGGAGCAAAGAAAGGAGAACATGGAGGTAATTCTAAGTAACCAGTGCAGTCGGTCCTAATACAAATGCAAGTCTCTGATTCATTACAATGCATGTGTAGTGTGGTGCATCCCACCGTGACTGGTCACACTGATGAGACCCTGTGGGGTGTGGGGCATCCCACTGTGACTGGTCACACTAATGGGACACTGTGGTGTGTGGTGCATCCCACCGTGACCACACTGATGGGACCCTCTGGGGTGTGGGGCATCCCACCGTGACCACACTGATGGGACCCTCTGGGGTGTGGGGCATCCCACTGTGATCACACTGATGTGATTCTAATACTTTGTTCTGTGCTGTCTAATGTGAGAGACAGTACCACATGTTGAAATGATAATATTTTAGTTGTGTTGGGTTAAATAAAATGTGTTATTAAAATAATTTTACCTGTTTCTTTTTCACTATTAACATGGCTATATAATAGTTACAATTACCTGTGTGTGGCTTGTACCATGTTTCTGCTCGTGAATTCTGCTTTAGATCGAACTCAAAAGATTGATAAGTGCAGGCAGGGGCAGGATATCAATTCTGTTCTAAATAGAAATTTCTCATATTGCACTGTTTCATTCTTGGCTTTAATAATCTAAGCATGAGCCCTGGCGGTGTGGCCCAGTGGATTGAGTGCCGGCCTGTGAACCAAAGGGTTGCCAGTTCAATTCCCAGTCAGGGCACATGCCTGGGTTTTGGGCCAGATCCCCAGTAGGAGGCGCTCGAGAGGCAACCACACATTGATGTTTCTCTCCCTCTCTTTCTCCTTCTCTTCCCCTCTCTAAAAATAAATAAATAAAATCTTAAAAAAAATAAAGCATGAATATAAAGGAAAACAAATATTTATTAGTGTAACTAAAAACAGAATATATGTCTTTTGAAACAGTAGAAAAGATAGAAGAAAAATACATGGTAGATATTTTAAAGATAAAAAGAAACAGAAAGAAGAAAACTTATAAAGTACAGAACTTAGTCAACATGCCAGAATCCAGAGTTAAGTTGTTAGCTGTAAAGTAAATTTTATCTAATATTTCTTACTAAATGAAACAAAGTCTCTCGATATGGTTCACAAAATAAAAGCCAAAAAGTTGCTAGCTACTTTTACAACAAAGCAAAGCAACCAACAGACAGTTGTGAAAGCTGAGAGACACGTGCATGTAGGCATCTACTTAAACTCACACCCAGAACCCCCTCTCCCTTCTGCCCACCAAGGTGACGTACAGGATGTGGGAATGAGGACCATCCCACCCCCAAGCCTATGAACAGCAGGAGAGCAGAGCAGAGCAGAGGGCTGGCCCGTGACCCTGCGCGAGGGAACCGGTTTCATTCCCAGCATCCCAGACAGTGGGAGACGTGACCGTCTGCCAAAGCAGTGCTGGATCTGAGCAGGGAGACCCCACAGGAAGACAGCAGCCACCTTCGGGGACCACTGGTGCAGAAATGCCTCAAGTCCATTTCCACATGTGCCCTGTGCTGGCCCGCAAGCAGGGGCACTGGAGTGGGGGGGTGGCGGTGGGCCTCCCACCCACGTGGACCTCCCACCCACGTGGGAGCTCAGCGCAGGGCAGGCTCCCTGGGCCGCAGAGGGCAGGGGCAGCACCCCTGCCTTAAAGTGACCTTGTCAAGAAGCATGTGCCCTCCCTTCTGGGGCCCGCAGTATTCAAGCAGGGACTTTGCGACTCTGCCTTGGGTTGGCGCAGACCTCCCCTGAAAAGTGTGAAGAATAAATAGACAAACTACAGACACACAGCTGAAAGGAAAGGACACCTCAAGAATGAAGGGGCCACTACAAACAACGGGGGAATGGTGTGGGAAATTCTAATCAGACTTGCTGAGAAGCAAGACATCGGTTCAGCGGGGTTCTGCTCCCAGGAACCTGTGGGCAAGCTCCTTTGACCGATCTTCCTGCCACAATAAATGAAACGCCCGGGGACTTCCTAGAGCCGTAGAAGGCTGAGAACAGGATTGAGAATCTCAGGCTAGAACGGTCCACAGGCCTGGGCCACAGACACCCAGCCCAGTGTAAGAGCCCTTTGGCTTTTTGAAATGAACAAAGTGAAATACCTAACAGACTGCGAAGGAGTCCGATGACGTGAAAACGGTTGCTCAAACATGGAGAACCAAAGGAGCGGTTGAGCATGTGCTTCTCTAGTAAGCGTGTACGTGGCACACGGCAGGGCTGGGCCCGACAGCTGCCTCGTGCAGCCGTGACGTCTGAGGCCTGTGACAGCCCTTGTGCGTCACCCACACACCTGGTTTCGGTTGGTGACAGGCTCGGGGATGGCCGACACTGCCCGGGTTTGCAGACTGCATTCACAGTTGATTGGCACGCCAAATTTCAGTTTGAGGTTAGTGTAAATGAAGATGAAATTCTTATTTTCATCCCAGTTCTTAGACCCCAGGGCGGGGCCCCTGCTCTAACCCACAGCCCGGAACAGAGTCCAGGAGTCCCTTCGTTCTCAAGGGCACAGGCTAATCTGGCAAACTTGAACTAGGGATTTCCTGGTATTGCGGGATGAAGGGGACAGACGTCACAGCCGGCAGCCGTGCCTCATGGGGGGTCTGGTAGGACACAAGCCCTCTGTCAGGCTGCAGGCTGCGCCTTCGGGGAAGGTGCGCCAGGAAGAGGCACCGGCTTGGCCTCCCTGGGAACAGCTTAGCAGACCAGGGCGGGCGGGAGCATCCTGTCCACAGGAGCCTGCCCCTCCCTGCTTTGCAGCCCAAAGCACATCTGCCGCAGGAGTGGGGCTACGGGAGACCAAACAGAAGCTTGGATGCAGTTACAGCGTTCCTGGAGGCCGAGTCCCCCAAACTGGACAAGAACACACATTGTCTCTGAGCGAGGATGCCTCCATCGAGTGCCCACGAGCACTTCCCCAAGGACAGGGGCCATTTCTCAGCCGTGGCAACAAAGCACACCAGGAAAGAAGCCATCATGAGTAAGAATGGGCAGACATGGAACACCCACTGGACCCACTGGGCCTTCAAACAGTGCAGCTCATTCACTGAAGTCCACATATACTTTTATAACAGTATGACTTGTAACGAAGGGTTAAGGCAGAAAAAAACAATGCTGTTCCACTCACTCACGGACCATAGAATTTACACAGAGACTTTAGAAGATAAAAGGTCGGCTTTAAAATATTTTCAGGAATAAGAAACTCTAAAAAGTTCGGGGAGTGGGCAGCCAGGAGGGGCGGGGACAGTGAGCAGGAGGGCTGGGACATCCCACTGGGGCTCGCTGCCAATTAAAGCGTCATCACGAGGGCCGAGGTGGGCTCTCTAGAAAGCTCAGTCTGGCTGTGCGCAGAGAGGGAACTGGCTGGAGCAGGCAGACACAGAACTGGGAGGGAGGGAGGGCGCCTGGGTGGCCCTGTGGGGAGGGAGAGGGTCAGAGATGGACAGCCAAGTCAGGCTGGGTGGCGGAGGGGCGGGCAGGACCCAGGCCGAGGCTGGTGCAGCTGTCTTCAGAGGCGAGCTGACACCAGGGCCAGGGAGGAAGGACAGGACTCTCTCTGTACCACGCTCCAGAGGGCGCTAGGTCGGCATCCACAGGGGTCTTGGGCAAGCGGTCAGCCAGCCATGCTGTCGGCGGGAACGGCGCTTGGGCCCAGGAAGCACCCTCCATGGGGCACCCGCTTCCTCCTGACTGGGGGTCTGTACATCATGACATCACCAAGCACAGCTTCCCTCAGATGGAGCCAGACAGCATGTGAGACCCCCCAGCCGAGGCCCTTCCTCAGTGCGGACCACCATGGCCCAGGCTGGGCCTGCTATCTCTAAGTAAAGACCCTGCCCAGCTCCGCCCCTGCAGGGCCAGTGTGAATGGTCCTCTCTGTGTTTTCCAAGAGGGTGACCTGCCTTAACACTTAAATTCCTGAGGGGAGCACCCATTGAGCCTTTCCATGTCCAAATATCCCACCCCTCTGGGCTAGTGGTCCCTGTGATGTGTCTACTTGGTCAGACCATGGTGCCCAGCAGTTGTGTGGTCAGACACATCTGGATGTTGCTGAGGTGTTTCTTAGATGAGATGAACGTTAAACTGGTGGACTTGGAGTAAAGCACATTGCCCTCCAATGTGGGTGGGCCTCGCCCAACCAGGTGAAGGCCTTAAGAGAAACGACTGAGGTCCCAGAGCAGGAAGGAATTCTCCTTCCTGGCCAGCTCTGGACTCCAGCTGCAACATCAACTCTCTCTCCCCTGTGTCTCTGGCCTTCCTTCAGATTTTGGGGTTTCCCAGGCTCCACAGTCCCATGAGCCAAGTGCTCAAGATAAATTTCTCTGTATACACACAGACACACTCACACACGTCCTATTGGATGTTCATCTATGAATCCTGACTACCACAAGCTCCATGGTTGCTGTATGTGGCTCTACCCTCTTAGTGTCATCACACAGACGCAAGCACCGCCCTGTGCCTGGGGTCACTGGACAGAGCCCAGAACCAGCCCCCTCCAAAGCCAAACCCGGATGGGCTTCATGGCTTCAAGGCAGATGACTTATTAAATGGGACCTTTTCATCCCTAGCAAAGCCCCAAGGCCCTGATGTGCAAGGTCAAGGGCCTGAACAAGTGGCCGCTCTGTCCCTCCCTGGTGGAGGTGGCCAGGAGGCACTCGGGGGTCTCCTAGGTGAGCAGGTGAGTGGAGGCTGCAGGGGTCTAGTCCCACAGGAAACCTGGGCAGAGGGTGGGATGGCCTGGCCAGCCCTGCCCACTGACTGTCACCCTGGACACAGCTCAAGGCCAGCTCTCAAAGTGGCCCAGCCCACACGCCACACCAAGCTCTTCAAGCTCTTCACCATGGTCTCACAGATACACATCCAGGCCTCAAAGAGGGACTCGCAATGACTTTATTTGTTAATAGGCAGGTCACTCACATAAGGACAGGACAAGGTAGCTGACATCAACCAGGACACAGAGGAGGACACTGGGCAAGACACAGGGCTGGGAGGAAACTCAGAGCCAGCCCAGGCAGTGAGGGACGAGCCCAGCCTGACAGGTGGGTGGGTCAGGGGCAGGAGGAAACGCCAGGCTGGCCTCAAGGCTCCAAAGATTTCAGGTAGAAGTCAGAGTTGGCCCTAGGAGCAGCAGGACTTCTGGGCTGAGGCACGGACACAGCAGGCTGGGCGGGAGCACACAGGGCAGCAGAGGAGGGACACACAGGAGGCCGGGCGGCAGCAGCTGGGCTGGCAGCAGGAGGAGGAGGGGGCACAGCAGGAGGAGACAGGCATGCAGCAGGCGGGTCTGCACACGGGGCGGCAGATGAGGGACACACAGGAGGAGGGTTTGCAGCAGGACAAGGGGCAGGGGGTGGCTCCAGAGCAGATGGGCGCACAGCACACAGGCTTGCTGCAAATGGGTGTGCAGCAGATGGGTGTGCAACAGATGGTTGTGCAACCAGACTGCTGGCAGGAGGAGCAGGTACAGCAGGAAGGCTGACAGCTAGACTGCTGGCAGCACAAGGGAGTGCAGGAGCTGGTGCAGGCCGATTGGCAGGGGCTGGGCCCACAGGCCACCTGGCAGCAGCGGCTGGACACACAGCTCACTGGGGCACAGACGAGGGTCTGGCAGGGGGCTGGGGCTCAGCAGCTGGGGACACAGCAGGAGGACTGGCAGCAGCTGGGGACACAGCAGGTGGACGGACAGCAGCTGGGGACACAGCAAGTGGACGGGCAGCAGCTGGGGACACAGCAGGAGGGCTCACAGAAGCTCTCTGGACAGTCATCCACCTGCCAGGAGGAGTTGGTGCAAGAGTCACTGGAATCAGGCAGGCAGACGCGGCAGCCATAGTTCAGGTCACCGGAGCAGACAGACAGGGTGGAAGTGGCCATGGTGGGGCGATGGGGCTGGAGGAATGTGTGAGTATGTGAGTGTGTGCATGATGCCTGGACTACCATCTTTTATACCCTCCTGGGCATGTGCGTTGCCCCAGCAGCAGGCCTGGTGAAGCCTTCCCTTCGTTGTTGGTGTTGAGTATTGTGCTGTGATTCTGCACTGCAGGTTCACTGAGTGCCACTGCCTGTGAGGCTCCTGAGTGGGATGGGAGCTATCTTGGCCAGTGCTTGTCCCCAGGGGAAAGGCAGTAGAAGTGCTGTTGGTGCTTTTGCAGAAACAATAGCAATCAGGCAATTCTGAAAGTGACAGCCCTCTTCTCCATCCCATGGGGGGTTTGCTCTTATAAACATAACTTCTCCCATGGAGGCAGGAGGATGGGAAAATCCCAGAATCTTTGAAAAAAGGGAAATATGGTCAGCCATGGATGGTCTATGATGCTCAGCTGGCCTGGACACAAGGGGATGCACTTTGTGGGCTGATGAAGCCACTTGTAGTGGGAGTTGAGGGGGCATGTATATATTGGGAATGAATCCTGGGGCATGCATGTATGAAAAATATTTTTCTTCTGGGGGCAGATTGGCTCATAAAGAGTGACAGGATGCAGACCCAGGCTAGCACAGTAGGAATGACCACATGTTGGGAGCTGTCCCACCTGGTTTCAGGGACTGTAGCCTTTTGTCCCACAGCTAGAGCTGAGTGAAAAGGCCTTGGGGACATGAGCCACTAAGGCAACAGAACATTACCTCTTGGCAGGAGCACAGCACCTGCCTCCCTCACTTCCTCCTGCTTGGCCTGGGTAGATGACAGGTTAGCCAATGACAGGTAAGATCCCTCAAAGGAGGAGGGACAACCTAAGACAGGCACTGTTGCAAAGGGCCATCAGGGAAGGACTTAGAGGTCTTCAGAGAAGGGGCAGAAAGACCCTCACCCCTTGGCTTTGTCATAGTCTGAGTCCTCAGTCTTTCTGCAGAAGTCTCCTAGTCTCTGGGCTGCTTTGCTCTCCCTGCCTGACTCAGCCTGGGAACTATGCCAAGAGGCAGCTGCGACCTTGTACTGGAACAGATGGCTCCTGGGGGTGAATCTGGCCAGAGAAAGAATGTACATTGTGTCCTTTGAGGTTTGCTGTGCCCCGTTACTGTGAAACAGACACTTGAGCTAAAGCCAACCCTGACCAGAGACAATCCCTGTGTTTCTTCAACTATTATCTGTAAATAATGTCAGTAGCATTTTGAGCACTGGTTGATGAGCTTTATGTGCATACCATGTATCTCTGTGTGAGCTGAACTCAATAAAAACACAGAGAAGAAGGTATTCAGGACCTTTCTCCTTTGAAGGACTGGTCACCTTTCTTCCCCAAGCAAATCACACATTGGGCATTTTTATTCTCATCTGCAATGACTGGGGGAGATATGTGGGCAGAGCCCCCCATCAACCATGAGGGGCAAATGTCTTGGTTTATTGCACCTTGAACTTTCATAGAACCCTCCCCAATAGAGTGCTTAATGCTCATACATTCCTCCTCTCCTCACAGCTCAGACAATCACCTGCTCTGTGTCCTCAGGGACTCCTGCAGGCCCTGTGTGAAAATCAGAGCAGTGTCTCCTCCCTCAAGAACGCCCCTCCACAGGCAGAATGTCATGAGGATGTGGTGACCTGTGAGCCATCCCTCTATTGCCAGCTCTTGGACATTGTCATAGTGAATGTACAGTGTCAGGGCCTGGCTGTCCATGGAGCCTTGTCCCACAGACACGTGCACAGCCCTACAGCAGTCAAAACCTCAGTTCCACCCCTGTGACCTGCTGAGCAATGTCTGGTCATGGCCTCTCGTGTTCTCATTCTATGGTCACTGTACTCTGCCAAGTCTCAGAAGGGACAAGGGCTGGGTTTTGGGTATAGTCTGGGCTGCAGGGCTCTACAAAATTAGCCCAGAGCTCCCTCAAGGGCTTGTTGGGGAACCAGTGAGCTTCAAGGTTTGAAGCCTCACTGACCTCTGATGGGTAGGGTTAGGGTTTTCCTAAAGGACTTCATGGCAGTCAGGCCACGATGGAGAAATATTATTATCTCAAAGAAATAATGGCTGAAAACTTCACAAATGTATTGAAAAACTTTAATCTATACATTCAGGAAACTCAATAAACTCCAAATAGGATACACACAAAAAAATCCACAAATATTATAGTAAAAATGCTGAAAATCAGAGTGAGGAGAAAGTCTTGAAAGCAGGAAGAGAGAAACAACGAGTCACTCACCAGGGAGCCCAACAAGACTAACAACTGACTTCTCATCAGAAACAATGGAGACCAGAGGTGATAGGCTATTTCAAGTGCTCAAAAGAATTGTCAACCAAGAATTCTATATCCAGCAAAGCTATTTTGCAAAAATGAAGGCAAAACACATTCCCAAATAAATAAAAACTGAGAGTATCTGGTGTTAGCAGACTCACTTTGCTTAAGATATACTAAAGGGAGTGTTTCAGGATGACAGCAAGTGATCTCAAACAGAAATTCTAATCCACAGAAATGAACAAAGAGCACCAGTAAAGGTAATTATATAATTACAAAAGACAATACAAATGCATATTTTATCCTTTCTTCTACTAACTGATTTTAAAGTAATTATATAAAATGATACACACACGTATATGATGTATTGTTGAGCCAATAGTATATAACAATAATGTATTTGGGAATATCAGCACAAAGGAGGTACATGGGAGTAAGGTGTATTGGGCAAAGGAAATTACTCCAGATTGTAACTGAAATCCACAGAAAAAAAGTGAGGAGAATCAAAAATTATAAAAAGAAGGTTAGGATAGCAAAAGCTATAAATGTGTACTTGTTTTTCTTTCTTCTTTAAGCTTCTTAAAAGTCATAAAAGTATATTAAGTAATAATTATAACAATATACTGTCAGTTTGAACATTTATAGATGCAATATATAACACAGCAAGCCCATAAAAAGAATAAGAACACAGTTATATATTAAAAGGAGCAATATTTTTATATAGAAAAGAGTTAGTATTAATCAGAAGTTGATTCTGATAATTTAGAGTAAATATATGATTAGCCCTAGAGCAAACACTAAGGAAAAACTAAAAACTATAGTAAAACATTATTAAAGAAATGAAAATGCCACTCTAGAAAGTATTCACTACATACAAAGAAAACACTAGAAAACAAAAAAAGGACTAGAGGACCACACCAAAGAAAAACACAAAAGACAGAGGAAACAACAAGTAACACAAAAGGTAGAAACATAGCCACTGTTGATTCTTGTCAGTGGTAACTGTGTTCTGTAAAGTCACTGCAAACACAAATCCGAAGGGAAAAAATAAAATCCTTTGAGATGAATGAAAATGCAGACCAAAAGAACAGAATACACGGTATGTGGTTAAAACACTCCTTAGACATTTATAGCTTTAAGAACCTATAGGTCTCAAATCAATAACTGAAGCTTCCACTTTAAGACAAGGAGAAAGAAGGGCAAACCAAGCCTAATGCAAGCAGACTAAAGGAAATAATAAAGATTAGAGCAGAAAGAAATGAAATAGAGTGAAAAAACAATAGAGAAAAATCAATAAAACCAAAAGCTGATTCTTTGAAAAAAAATCAACAAAATTGACAACATTTTAGGTACCTTGATCACGAAAGAAAAAGAGAAGACTCAAACTACTAGAAGCAGAAATGAAGGAGGAGTCATTGCTCACAATCCATGGAAATAAAAAGAATTATAGAAAAATACTGTGAATAACAACAATAAATTATGTAAATTAGATTAAATGAACAAGTACTCAGAAACAGAAGAACTGAAAACTAATATTGTGAGAACTGAAAAATATCATTTGTGTGTGAAAGAAGTTCTAAATCAGTGAGAAATATCCTATGTTCATGGATCAGAAGACTTAATATTGTTAAGAAGGAAACCGTCCCCCAATCTACCTACATACTTAGGCAATCCCTCTCAGAATCTGAGCTGACTTCCTAGTAGAAGTTGACAAGTTGATTTTAAAATTCATATAGATTAACAAGGAGTGCAGAATAGCCAAAACAATCTTGAAAAAGAACAAATTTGGAAGACTTACCTTTTCCAATATCAAAATTTACTACAAAGCTATAGTAATCAAGGCAGTGTGATACTGGCACAAGGATAGAAAATACTGATTTACCAATGGAATAGAATTGAGAGTCCAGAAATAAACCCATACAGGTATGGTCAATTGATTTCAACAAGGCGCTGAGACCATTCACTGGGGAAAGAGTGGTCTCATCCACAAACGGGGCTGGGACAACTGGACGTCCACATGCCAAGGGATGAAATGGGACACCTACCTTACACGATGCCATATACAAAAAGTAAATGGATAAAGACCTAAATTAAGAGCAAAAACTATAAAACTCTTAGAGGAAAATATTGGGGTAAATTTTCATGACCTCAGAGTTGGCACTAGATTCTAAGATATAACACTAAAAATCTAAGCAAAAAAGGAAAAATAAGATAAATCTGACTTCATCAAAATTAAAAGGTTTTGTATTTCTAAGGGCATTGTCAAGAAAGTGAAAACAGTAGAACAGGAGAAAATATGTGCAAATCATATACGTGATAAGTGACTTTATCTAGAATGTGTAAAGAATTCGTATAACTCAAAAAAGGAAATAATTGAATTAGAAACTAGGCAAAAGACTTGAAAAGACACTTCTCCAAAAAATACACACATAAAAAATCATTCATCAGGGAAATGCCAATTAAAGCCTCAATGCCATAGCATTTCAAGCCCATGAGGATGACTAGAATTAAAAAGTCAGATAATAACAAGTGTTGGCGAGGAGAAAGGACACCGCTTGACCGCTGCTGGAGGGAAGGGAAGATGGTGCGGCTGCCGGGGGAAACAGTCCGGCAGTTCTTCAGGAGTTAATCACAAAGGCACCATGACCCAGCAATTCCACGCCTAGGTATATACCCGCCCTGAAATGAAAATGTCAGTCCATACACAAGAGAGTGTACACGGATGTTCACGGCAGCTTTGCTCACAACAGTCAATGGGTGGAAAGAACTCAAGAATCCATCAACCGATGAATGGATGAACGAACTGCAGTATATCTGTACAGTTGAATGTGGTTTGCCATAAAAAGGAATGACATAGTGACAAGCGCTACAACATGGACGAACCTCAACACAGACTGCACAGAGGAAGCCATATATTGTGGGATTCCATTGATATGAAATGTCCAGACGAGGCAAAGGTGTGGACACAGAATGTACATCAGCAGTGGTTGCTCAGTGCTGGGGGCAGGTGGGAGCGAAAGTGTGGAGGGCTTGCTTGGGGGTTTGAAATTGACTGTGGAGAGGGTTGCTTGTGGCAGCTGACTGTCCCAAACATCACTGAGTTGTGACTCAAAATGGGTGGATTGCGTGGTATATTTAGCGTATCTCAGTGAGGCTGTTAAAAATCACGAGACGTGACAGGAAATGCTCTGGGGGACCCACATGCTGGGGTTGTCAGCAGAATGGAGTCCTTGCTTCCAAATATTGGAGTCACATTCAAGACAGCAGCTTATCAGACAAAGACGTTAACCTGGGAACTGGAATTCATGTAAAAAATAGAAAATGGAAGTTAACAGGACTGAAAATCACAATGGCTGGGATCGCAAACTCAGCGGTTGGGCCCAACAGCAGATTCGAGGGAGCAAAGGAGAGAGGCCAGACAGAGTCACAGTCCACAGCCAAAACCCTCAAGGAGGGTCACGGGTTCAGGGACAAAGGACCCAGACTTGTAAGCAGAAAGGGCTCATTGTGCACCAGGGAAGTGTATTGTCTTGGAAGCCACAGGGAACAGGGGTCGATGCCATCTGTCCTACTGTCCCAGCCCAGCAAGGAGGGCACAATGGTAGCTAGGTCTGGGTGGATGCGACAGCAAGACACAGGTAATCGGGCCCCAAAAGTTACATTTTGTTATTTTACCGTTTACCTTTCCTGCTAAAGAACGTCAAAGCAAAATCTCTATGCAGCATCCCTAACCTTTGACAGGTTAGCACACCAGGAACATAATTGCAAGAATTGCCAGTACAAACCCCAAGCAAATGGCCACACAGGCTCTGCCTGCTCACTCGCAGTGATGGGGACCTCACTACCCATGAAGGCTAGCGCTGCTGCCCCCACAGGTCTGAGATACGGACCCTGACCGGCGCCTCTCTGTGACCCGAGTCAGGCATGCCCTTTGCACGCTCTGGCACCAAGGACATCGGGTTGCCTACCACGAAGACGAAAGGTGGCACTGACCTTTGGGGGGAGACTGGGAGCTTTCAAGGTTACAACGATGGAAAATTCTTCAGGAAAGAGGTCACATCTGACGAAAATCCTCGATGCCGGGAAGCTCATGGCGTGGAGAGCAGCAGCCGAAAGCTGGAGTCCCAGCGCGCCTTGAACCCGCGACACGCTGATTCCGCTCTCAGCACCGTTTGGAGGGACCGCCTCTGCCAGGATGTCCAGGGGGCGCAGATCTGTGTGAAGGAAGTCACAGGTGGGTTATGCCAGGACACTAATGGGGTGCCCTGTGTGGCAGGCCAGGTCCCAGCATGGTACAGAACCCTCACAAAGCCCCAAGGGCCGGTGTCACAGTTATCCCAGGTTCACCACCCACCTGGGCCTGCCTGTGACCACCCCTGCCCACTGCTACAACCTGGCACTCTGCTGGCTGCACGGGGGGACATAGAAGAACAAGTCCCAGCTGGTCCTAGCCCTAGGGAGTGCATGGTCCCCAAGCAAGACAGGCTCACACACATGAAGCATCTGGGACTGGGAGGTCCAGCATAGCAGCCCTGGTGGGCTCAGCAGTGTCACCATCGCCAACCAGACATGCAGACATGACAGTGGTCACTGCAGCTGAGACTGACAGTGAGGAACCATAGACGTGGCAGTTTAGGGTCTTGGCTGGTCCTGTCCTCGGGGACACTCCTGGAGTGTACTAGGACCGACATCATTCCTTGCTGGCAATGACAGACACGGTTTGCCAGCTTCTGGGTGTTCCCTGAAGGCTGTGTGAGTTCTTCTCGCCCATGCCCAGTGTAGGCTGGTGTCACTGGGGTTGTGATCATGTTCTTGCCCCCATGAAATCCTCCTCAGGCCTCTCCTCTGTCAATGTGGGCTAGGGCACAGGTGACGCATCAGAGAGGACAGGTCCGCCCCCCTGCTCTGGGGCTGAGGCACGTGGCCACCCGCTGCAATCCTGTTGGTTCAGACTTCAGGAGCCTGCCAGACACAGGATCCTGCAAATCACAACAGCCCACAGGATGATCCAGAAATCCCAGGGACAAGGTCACCCTTAGGGGTCAAGCCAGTGATCTTTCCTGAAGCAACAAGGGCCATGGCCGAGTGGGCTGTGGGGAGTCTTAGGTTCCCTAGCAGCCTAGGGAGGGACCCCATGAGGACAAGGTCCATCTCACTGTTTTTGCAGGAAGCACAGAGCCAGGCAGCGGCGCCAGTGAGAATGGAGGCTGGCAACCAATGCGGGAGAGAGAACGGCGTTGAGGCCTGGGGGTCTATGCTACAAGCTTTGTCCCGCCCCCCCCACCCCCCACAGTGCTCTTCAACCCATAGTGGCAGGCTGGTGGGCTGAGCTGGGGGCCTCTGCCTGCCCTGCACCCCACTCGGGCCCCCACTCAGCACAGGCTGCTCCTGCAAGGGCAGCTCCCTGCGGGGAGGAGCCGTGACCAGAAAGAGCTATATGAGGGGACAAGGAATGTCACACACAACAGGCGGGTGAGGCGGCTTGTCGAGCAGAAGGTACGGAGTGCCACTGTCCCCACTAAGTCAAAGGAGTGTGGGAGGAAAGATGGCCCCATTTCTCTGGTATCAGGAAAGCTACCAGAGTTCTAAGGAGAGATGACGAATCAGCGGCTGAAGTGGGCTGGGCTGTCAGAGGGGGGGGGACAGAAGGAAAGGTCAGATATCAGAGGGGCCAGCGCTGCCCTGGAGGCACAAGGGGGACGTGATGAAATGATCCGTATCCAGAATGTGTGAAATTCCTGCTGATAGAGAAACATCACCCCCAATAGACAGCCAGGCAAGACGGAGCTCGGGAGTCCCATGGAGAGCAGCCCATGGGCAGCAAAGCTACAGAGACCGCACGCCCCGTCCTCCCACTGAGAGCGAGGAGTGTGGATGCTTGAAATGAGATCACACTCACTCAGTCCCCCGTGGTCCACAGGGTGCGAAGTGTGGAGCCACGAAGCCTCAGGCACAGCAAAGGGCACTCATGTCCTTCGGGAGAGTGGGACTGTCTGGGCGGAGGGACTGCACAGAGACTTCGCCTGGAAAAGCATGTGCTCAGGGTGGCACACGGGGGTGTGGCTGTGCCCGAGAGCAAAGCGGTCGATTGGCTGGCAGGGCGGTGGTGAGCAGCCCAGCCCCTGTGCCAAGCTGGACGCCAACCCAAGGCACACAGCTGGGCGGGGGGAAGCGTGTGCAGAGTGTGGGGGACAGTGGGACTCGTCTGGGAACACACAGGACATGCAGGCCTGCGCACTGTCTGGGGGGACACGCGTCCGATGACCTCTGGGGAGGGTGTTGTGAGGAGAGGGGACGAAAGCCTGCCCTGTGGTAGGAGAACACAAGTCATCGTTACAATTTGTGCTGTTGGAGACAGAACAGCAGGGAGTGAGGAGACTGCGGTGGGCAGTGAACTATGAAATCACCGCTCACAGGGCAGCAAGGAAGGCGATCAGAGGCAGAAGCATCATGTTCTCTAACGCATCTGAATGTCAAGGGCAGGAGTCCCCCTGGAGGCAGCCACATGCGTTCAGCAATGAAAGGGTCCTGGATGGACTCCAGGGAGGAATCTGGCATCTAGGGGGCAGGGGGGCGCGGGAGGAGTCTGTGCTCTAGGAGCCTGACCTTGACCCAAACCTCAGACTAGCCAGGGTGTGAAGGTTTGATTGCACATCCTGTGGAGCTGTGCCTGGTTAGAGACCTTGGAAAGCTTAGGGCTCTGAATAAACAATGTGCACCCTAAATTCACCCTCCCCCCAAAAAAACTTTGATAGACACTTGGGTATACAGGTCCTGCCTGGGGGTGTGTTTGCCCCCTCGGTTTTAGCTGTGGCCCCACTGGGGTCCAGCCCCTCATTCAGGAAACGAGGGTCCTCTGCTAGGGAAGCTGTCAGACTTCCGGAACACGCCTCAGCCTGACTGAGCCCTGGGCACAAGCAATTAGGGCCCCTGAACAGTGAGGGGATCCCCAAATTCAGCTAATCCCAGAAGGAGCCTCTCCCTGCATTGTTTAATTAAAACAGCCTCTTCCGCTCCCACCCCACCCCCAGTCCGTGCCCACACGCAGTCTTTGCTCTGACAGACGCTCAGTCCACAGGCACTCATGTCCATCTCTGCCTCGTCCACTTACACTTGGGAAGGTTTGCAAGGTTAACGGAGATGCTGAGCTTTGCACCTTCCTGGAAAAGCTCCCGCTGGATGCAGGGACCAGTGAGGGACCATGCTTGCGAAAGTCCGAGCTGTCTTGGGACAGTGAGACATGCGCAGACGGTGAAGTTCTACAAACATTAATCCTAATCAATCCATATGTCCGTTAGCCACTCTTGTGTCCATGCTGACAGCCCGCGTGTACAAAGACACAGTGGCCAAGTCGCACACACAGGGCAAGAGAATGGACCCACCGCTTCTGCAGCCATTGGCCCAGAACATCAGGATGTGAGTGACCAATGACCACCAAGTCCCCTAATTTTTGTTCCCACACCAGTTCAGGATCAACCAGAAAAGCCAGACCTCCTCCCTTGACCAATCACTCACACAGGAGCCCTGATTCTGGTGCTGCCTCCAGCCTCCCTGCGCCTCAGCCTCCCTTGGGCACTCAGAATGTCCCTTTTCTCTATAAACTCTTCCCCTCCCCCAGCCTGTCTGAGCCTCCACCAAACCCAGGTGGTGGTGACCGACCTGCTACAGCCAGCTCTGGAGAAGCGGCCTTGGCTTGCTTCCGTTTGGGTGGTCCTCTTGAACTGGCAGTTTCAGAAATAAATAGTCACCCTCAGGTCCCTACAATTTGGCAGAGGAGGTGGCGGCCACAGATACACTGACGCAAAGCTGACTACACATAAGGTCCTGAACCTCCAGGTCTCACGATCCATCACTCATTGATGCTCTCTGGGCCTCAGTTTCCTCACCTTTAAAATGGACGGGTGGTTAGAGTAATCTAGGTTGTAGGTCCTGGCTTTTCATGATTTAGAATACTCTTTGCCAATCCCTTCTTGCCTGCAAAGTTTCTTGAGAAATCAGCTGACAGTCTTATCATGGCTCCTTTGTAGGTAACTATCTGTTTTTCTCTTGCTGCTTT
>PVJI01026840.1:0-18446 GCA_004026765.1 Micronycteris hirsuta
TATATATCTTTTCTTAATAATTAGGTAAGCAGACTATATGTTACTTTTTAGTTTCATGTTCAACTAGATTTGCTCAATATCTTCCCAGATTATTAAATAAAGCAATAGCTTTCTCTAATTTCCCCTACCACTCTTTTTTTAACCTCCACCCAAACAATAATCCTGGGTTATTCCCCTTGAGTCCCTAAGCAGAAAGCCCCTCTACTTTCTATGGAACCTTGCTCTACCCTTAACCCCTTTCCCTTTTGGTAACAGAATTGTCATGACTTATTAGGCTCCCATCCTCACCTGGAGGAGGGCATATATACAAGGTAAGCCCTCAGGTCTAAAATCAATAACCCCCCCACTGCTTTATAAATTTTGTATTTTTAAAAACATTTTACTGTGGCAGCTACTATAAAGTAGATTTTATATTCTAGTAAGCATTTTGGTTAGTGGGGGAAAATATTCTAGACCAGGAAATATTTTCCTGACATATAGTTATTTCCTCTGACATATTTGAACTTCCTTAAACAAATCGGTAATTTGGGCTGTGCATGTATGTGTGCTAGATATTTGTCCTCCCCTAAAGAGAGATATAGCCATTGTCATAGCTCCTGGGAGGTAACCTCTGAACCCATGGAATTTCCTGAGTGATAGGTTATGTCTCTGTAATTAATGGTGGGCCCTTCAACCACGCCTGATAATTTATGCTAACAGAGTGACTCATAGTGGGTCCTTAGAAAGACTGTGCTAATGCTAACAAGATGACTGGGGATGAGGGTGAGCCCCTCCTGAAAGACCAACCGTGTTATTAAAGGGGTGGTGCTCAGAGTGTCAGAGTGGGAGGCTGAGGACTTTTTTCAATGACACAAGTGAATATTCAATTAATCACGCCTATGTTTTGAAAACTCAATAAAAACTCTGGACGCCAGAGCTTGGGTGGACTTCCCTGGTTGGCAATACACCCTGTATGGCTGCACGTTGATGCTAGTAGGATAACACATCCCTGAAGACAGTGGAAGGCTCACATTTTGAAACCTCCCGGATTTGCCCCATGCATCTCTTCCTTTGAGTGGTGCTAGTTTATGTTATTTTGTTATAATAAAACTGCAATCATCAGGGCAACACTTTCCTGAGTTGTGAAAGTCATTCTAGCCAGTATCAAACTTGAGATTGGCCATAAGAATTCCTGAACTTGTAACCAGCTGATATGGAATGAGAAGGGCCCTTGAAGGGGTGGTTGGTGTCTTTATTGTCAGTATCATGGGGACGGCTCCCTCAAACTGTGCAGTTTGCCTAACTCTTTTCTGTGTATAAAAAGGAGTTAAAATATGATCTTTAAAGTCCTTTACACCCCTAAAAGTCTAATGCCATATTCCATACTACTTTCCATTTAGATTCTCATTTTCCCAGTTTCTTGGTTCATTTGGAATCTAAGGAAAACAACCTATTGTAATATATACATACATTTGCAAATATACAAAACCAACAGAATGTCTATAAAGCATGATCTTGCTCATGGGGATAGAAATGCACCCCTAACAATGGGACAAAGAGTTAGAAAAAAGAGGCTTTACTTCCAAATTATGTTGACAGCTTATGAATGATCTAAAATAGTAAAACACATGCTTTTCAAGCAAGCAATTCCCTGCAAGTGTATGTCTGTTAAATTGCATCGCCACTGCTCCTCCAAGATTATGAGCCTTTAATTATTCCTATCCTAGAAGCAAAGGTCCATTTTCTGTCTAGTTATGACCTGCCTGTGTTAAACATTGCCCAGGACCATACTCTGTTCTGCATAATTACTTCACAGTGAAAAGTTAGGAGATGAAAACAGACAGATCTGCTTCTCTCCAAGTAATTCAAAACCTGAAAATTAGATGTCAACATTCACTCAGACCCAGCTCTGTTTGCTGCAGTGCCATAATGACTAAATGAAAAAAAGAAATCCAATGCATTTTTTTTTAATTCACTGCCTTTTACCTTTTCTAAAATGGTTCATCACCCAGGTGGAGAAATGAAGCACAAAGTCAAAATTATGTACTATATTGTGGGATTGCCTATCCTCAAAAAGCTCTCCTTGCCAATTCTTCCCCAAAGCAAGCCTTCCTGAAATGCCTCCAGGTGGACTCCGTCAGGTGGGGCATACGTCGGAGCTTCTGGATGACAACCACCTCCAGAAAACAAGGCTGAGGAAAGGAAACATCCGGGGATGGGAAAAACATAACTGAATATTGTAGGAAAGACTCCATAAAACCATTTTTCCTTACCAAATCTGTATATAATTATGGCTAGGTTCATGAAAATTAGTGCTAATTACTAATCCTTTTCAGATGAATGGCAGTTCTAGGAACGAGGAAGAAAAATGATCAGCCTGTGTACAATCAGTACTTTCCTGAAGTTCATCCATTCATTTTTCCTTTCATTTATTCTATAACATTCTTTGAATAGCTACTATGTTCCAGGTACTGTTTTATGCACTATGGCGTGATAGTATTTAACTAGACAGACATGTTACTACCTACAGACTGAACAGCTAGTTTATAGATTATCGAATGCATAAACATTCCACAAGTGAACAAGTCTAGGAGAAAAACAGCAACAAACAATTGACCTTCAGAATTCACATTGGTAATTTTTGTTCAGGAAATGGACAAGGCTTTATCATTTCAGTATCTTAGACAGTCTCCACCACATGTTGATTGTCTTGCATAAGATTTCAGAACTATGCATGGGAACAGTAAAACAGCTTGAGGAATATTCCTCTACTAACATATGCATTTTAAAACAAAGTATTCCTAGAGTCTTCTAGAAGAAACAATGCAACTGGAAAAAGCAAATAATAGTCTTGCTAGACAGTTCTGAAAGCAGAGACATGATCGCAGAAACCAAGCCTATCTTACTATTTTATGCCCACTGCAAAATAAAATGGCTGGAATGCATTAGGAGCAAAATGATCTCTTGTAGAATGAATGAATTAATAAATTAATGAATGACTAAAGGAGATTCGTAGTGTTTTAGAGAAAGAACATGACATAGACAATAGTGAAAAGAAGTCTGTATTACCTAAAATAAAACCACTGTATGTCTCTTCCCATAGCAATTGAAGTAGCAGCTACTTCCCATGAGCCACATTACATTAAGGAGAATTTATAGGTACTAATAAATTCAAGACATCTTATTACAGACATTAGCAGGAAGATATAAGCACAGTCACTTACATAAATGCCTTTATGTGGATTGACAAGGCTCAGTGAGAGGTTTATCATTTTCCCAGGGCCCTCGTCCAAGGGGTGATGCTTTGCCTCCCAAGACTCATCAAATTCATTTGCTACCCACTCAGTTGATTCATGTTGGAACAAGTGGTTGAGCCAGAGAAACTGGAATGTATCTTTAGCAACCTTGACCTTGGGCAAGTCATTTCTATTTCCAGGATTTAGTTTCTTTATTTTCAAAATGAGAGCATTGATGCCAATGATATTTAAAGTATTTCAGTCCTCAATTCTACAATTTTAAAACCTGAGTAGCAATTATTGGTTCAAGTAGAATTTTCATCTATATTTTAAAAGTATTGTTTTGGAAGAAATTTTTGAATGTAGATAGTCAAAATGAAGATTATTCTGTGGGTGTTAAAGAAAAAAATATATCAAATAGCAGCTTTTCATACCAACAATGTGGATTCCTAGAAAGTATACAGTACATCTCAAAGAGTAGGAAAGAGCTTCTGTTAGGCAGAAGGCATGAATCTTAAAGAATGAAAAAGAATTCTCATACAATATCAGAAATAATAGAGAACTACAGAGCTGACAGAGAAGGGAAGGGAAAGAAAGGGCAGGGGCATGTGGGGACTTTTCACTGTGATTCCCCAAGAATAAAAGCTAACAAACAATTCCTATGACTTAAGATCCTATTATTCAATGAAAAAAGTATGAAAAATAAAAAGTGATCTTGGGCTTTTAATAGAAGGATTTAAATATGATCTTTGTTTTCTAGGAATAATACCTCTGGGATGAGAATATAGAAATGCAAGAGAAAATTTCTGATCTGGAAAAATGGTGGAAAATATTTTGGTGAAACAAGATTAATAATTTAATCAATATTACCATATGCACCTGTCTCTGTATTATAGTGTCTATTACATTGTACTGTAGTCACTGTTCAAATATCAGTTTCCTCCACTAGAGTGCATGTTTCATGAGGGTGGAAATTTATTTCTCAAAATTTTCTATAGTTGCTAGAACAGAACAAGTCATTTCTGTGGAATCAATGCTCAGCCAGTATTAACAACATGTCAACTCCTTGAACAAAAATACAAAACATAGACAAATATTATATGACTCCAACTAGAAAAGGAAACTAAAGTAGTACAATTCATAGAAACAAAAAGTAGAGTGGTGGCTGCCAGGAGCTGGAGAGAGGGAGAATAGGGAGTCATTTTTAAACAGGTATAGAGTTTCAGTTCTGCAAGATGAAGAAGTTCTGGAGAGCTGTTGCACACCAATGTGAATATATTTAACGCAACTAAACTGTATACTTAAAAATGGTTAAAATGGTCAATTCTATGTTATGTGATTTTACCATAGTTAATTTTTTAAAATATTAAAAAAGAAAACATAATCTATAATATATCTCCTTGGCCAAAAATATCTGAATATTTTACAGCTGGACAGCTGGTCTTAGAAGGCAAGGAAGCAATTATTTATTCAGAATGTTTATACCTTTCTTACTACAACCACTAGGGAACCTATGTTTAAAAATGAGTAGCATTTGGCTAGCCAGACTGCCAAACATCCTGGAAGCACAGCTCCAGCGTTTCACTGGTCAAGGACTCCTCCCATCTGACCCTTTCTAAGGCAGCAGGGAAAATCTCCGTGAATAATGCCCTGCTCATTCTCCACTCCACTGGCCTCCATAGCCATGGCGGACAATGCATCCATTTATAATTCCCTTGTGGCAACTGGACTCCCATGTGTGAAACAAGCTGAAATGCAATTAAAGAAGATATGGTACTGGCAATCTTTCATTAAGTCCTTTGGCGGCAAACAGAGCTGTAGACATTTTTTCCTTTCTTCTCCCTGTGAAGCAACCCCAGAGTTTTAATTCTGAATAAGGAGAGATCCAGGGGTTTAATTCTGTCCTGAAAAATAACTTCTTGGATTGAAATTTAGAGAATGTCAATTAAAAAAACAAAAACAAAAACAAAACAACCCAAGCACCTCAAGCTCTTGCAGGAAGATGAAGAAAAATGGATCTGATTGCATTTCCTATCAATACCATAAAGTAGAAGGAGGGTAGAAGAGAGGTGGTAAGTTTGACAATAATAGTTTTCAGCAGGTCTGACAAGCCAAGAAACTTCATCTGTTCATCACATGCTTCCCTCTCTGCTGATTTTAAATGCAAGTCCCTTACTTCAAGCCTGACTGACTTCTCCCTTGATTAAGAGTAATTGGGATCCTCAGAGGCTTCCGGGAAGGAAACATTTGCTGATTGTATCATCTCTGGGTGTTAATACTAGATAGTGGACTGGCTTATGTTCAGTATGCTTGGGTTTTACATTGGGGACTGAGAGTGTTGGGCTGCTGAAACCCAAAACAGTCCACATTGGGGGAAAAAGTCACAATAGCGGCTTCTTCCCTCTTACCTATATCATCACCCATTTCAATTACATCATATAACAAAAACCATGATACAATGTGAAATCTTAAGACATCTAAAGGAGTCTTGAAATATATCCGACCTTTCCAAACCGTGCCACACGTGTGCACGTGTTGAAATATGAAAGCATTAAGTATACATTGCAATTATGTTGATTACTGCCTGTCATCATTTCAGATGGGGCTTGAGACGTCTAGTATTTTGATGAGCCATGTGGATTTCATGTTCTACTTTTAGTCTGGAAGATCGCAGTAGGTCCTCTCAGTGGAGAGTGATTCTAACAAGTCTGAAATTTTAAGGTCAGCTTATTTTCCATTGGACGTGATGCTTATCTTATTAAATGGACAACACACAAGAATCAGATTATCTTTAAGGTAAAGTAGAAGGAAGAAAAGAATGATTTTCTAGGGAATCTGATTTATTAGAGAGTTAGCATGGATAATTCAGAGCTTTTTCATCAACATCTTTCAATATCCAGTTGCTTCAGCTCTTCTCTTCACTTTGTATGTATACAAAATTGGTAGAAATATTACTTATAATATCCACTAGTCTCCAGAACACATTTTCTTTGAACTAAGCTGAACACTTTTCTCTTTATTTATCTGATCACATATTTCAGCAGTAATATTCATAGGATATCATTGTGTATATTTGATGTAAAAAAATTTGTAAATGTGAAAAATGATCACTTTTGTGTTTGTCCAGTAACTTTGAAAGTCATAACACCACCCACTGCCAATGTGGTGTGATTGCTCTCATTATTTCTTTGCTTGTTTTGCTTTGTTTATGGCTTTTATTTTACTTTTTGGTTTTTTTTTGCAAGTAGTTTAGTAGAATTGACAAATATGTCCTCATCCCTACAGTGTTACTGATACAGGTAGACCTGGCCAGATAGCCTGGCCAAACCCCAGAATGAGGGAGGGACCACAGGGAACACCTGAGGCAGCATGGGCAAAGACACGCGGATGGTGCAGTAAGGGGTGACAGAAGTCCCCGCCCCCAGGCAAAGACTCATAGGGGGCCTGGCATGGATTATGTGCAAGGCTGCTGAGAGTGACTGACAAAGGGAAAAGCCCTCCTACCCCTTTCCATTGTCTGATTGAAGGTGGGCCAGGGGATGTAGCAGCATGTATACTATAAAAGTCAACATGGCTGCATGGGGAAGTACTTTCCTGTCAGTCTAGCCTGAGAAAAGGACGGGATTGGCTAATATAGCTGGACTGTCCTATAGCACATGAAAGTTTGTGCTGGGATATTTAAGAGTGAAAGCAGAGCCTGGCTGGTGTAGCTCAGTGGATTGAGTGCGGGCGGGGAACCAGAGAGTCCCGGTTCAATTCCCAGTTGGGGCACATGCCTGGGTTGCAGGCCAGGTCCCCGATGAAGGCCATGTGAGAGGCAACCATACATTGCTTTTTCTCCCTCCCTTCTCCTCTCTCTGAAAATAAATAAATAAAATCTTAAAAAAAAAAAAAAAGAGTGAAAGCAGAGACTCTCCCTCTCCTTCTCTGTGGGAAACACAGCTCAGACATGTGGGCCATGGCCAGGTGGGCTATGGTTCCCAGAAGCTGCATGCCAAATGGCAGCCCCAACAACACACATAGCGTCTGAGAAATGGGCTCTAGAAATGAGCTAGAAGCTGGAGAGCAGTCTGCTTAGCAGCCTTGAGCTCCAAAGGACAGATTAGGAGGGAGCGGGCTTTCTGGGCACTGTTTTGGGTTTCAGTCTTTTTGGGAAGAAATGGTCTTTGTGGTTTGAGGAAGAGAACAGCCTGGAGACAGTGAGTTCCCTGCCCTCCAAAATGGTGCAACGTTTTAATAAAGGCTTCTTTCCTTCCCCAGCAACTTTTGTCTTCAGAATTTACCTATGGGTTGCAGTAGGGAACTGAACTCCACTTTTGTTCAGTAAAATTACAATTAGCCTAAATCTGGAAATATTTCTGCATTGAGAGAATACACACTAACCTAAACTTCGGTTGTAGATCATATAGATACAGAATTGTATATCTTTTTTGAAAAAGAAATGATGCAACTGAGATGGTGTGGAATTTAACTTTGAATCTGAACCAGCAATCTCCAACCATTGTACCTCCACGGCCCCAACATGCTCACATTGAGGAAAGAAGAGCTTTGTATTATGGTTGCAATTGTCACAGCAATCAATCCATCAAGAAGTTAATCTTTTTCTTTAGGAGAATAAAAAGAATATGAAACTTTTGAGTGAACATGAGAGCAGCCTAGATATGAAACCAGAAAACCTGTATCTGAGTTGTCCTGCAGCTCTTGTTCAAGGCTTACACACCTTTGTAACTTGTTTCCCTCCGGCTTTCCCAGGTTCAGGCACTCTGATTTTTGCCTCTGTTGCCAAGTCTTGGTCACTCTTTCTATTTTTAAATTTATTCTCTGACTAAAGTTAACTCTTTTTACCTGTCCTTTACCCCTCCTCCCATTTTTCTAAGCACTGTTTTAATTAAGGTGAAAAGATACAAAGATTTCCTGTCA
This sequence comes from Micronycteris hirsuta, assembly GCA_004026765.1. Lineage (NCBI taxonomy): Eukaryota > Metazoa > Chordata > Mammalia > Chiroptera > Phyllostomidae > Micronycteris > Micronycteris hirsuta. The sequence continues at coordinate 8,136 of PVJI01026840.1, forward strand.
CTTTTATGGAAACTCTACAGAAAGAATAGATGCAAAATGAAAGTCCTCAAGATGCAAGTGCTCTTGTCAATAAGTTTTAGAGACTGTCAGGAAGAAAATGATGAAAAAACTCTAGATTGCTTTGATTTTGTATTTCACCTTTGATTCAAAATAGGAGACAAAGAATTCCATGTAACAGCAAAAGAATATTTTTTCTCCTAACTGATGATCTGGTCGTTGGAATGGAGTTTTTTAATAAAAGCTCAGCAGAAGCATTTGAGGAGAGAAGAAGTGAAGAAAGAAGAGTAGCGATAATGTTTATTTTCTCTAACGTAATAAAAGAGGATGTGTGCGTGTATCTGTGAGTGTGTATGTGTCTGGGAGTGTGAGTGTGCTCAGATGATGTGGGCTGTATATGAAAGCAAAATTTGCTATCCCAAAATATGCCACTTTGGTATATTGATTATTTTAAATTAAAGTTGCTTGAGAAACAGCCTGTGCAAGAAGGACATTCTGACCCTCCTCTCTGTCTCCTGAAAGCAGGATATAAATCTCTCATGTGAAAGGAATCCTTGTTGCACCGGGAGGTAAAGAATCATCCTCATTGCCAGAGACAGGAAATTCGGGGCTGAGGAGGCTGTGTGAACACACTCTGCTTGGATTCTTAACTAATTACTACCCATGCCTAACGACTTTGTTTAAAAAGTACAAAAGCTGCTACTTTGGTCAGTTCTTTAGGTCACATATCTATGAGACCTCTATTCATATGAAACTAACTTAATTTTTTTCCTTTTGGTCTGTCTCATGTCAATTTAATTCTTAAACCAGCCAAAAGAACCTAAAAGGAAGTTTTTTGTTTTTTTTTTTTTTCCTCTCGGTTCTTTTCTGGCTTGAAACTGCTTTCTGTTTGGATGGCTGCAGATAGAGAGTTCCCGGGACCTTGACCAAAACAAACAAACAAACAAAGAACAAAAACAAAAACACCAAAAAAGCCCCAGAAAATCCAAAAAATTTATACAATGTAAGAATTTTTATGACATCAGCATCCCAGATTTCTGTATGTGGGTCCAGTGGGAGTGAAAGTGGTACGAGTCCTTTTTTCTCTTTCTAAATTTGGATTACCTGGGGAAAATATCTGTGGAATTAGTTTCTTGGGCATAGCAACTGGTAAATTTAGTAAATTAATACTCTCAGTTTTTACTGATCCTTTTTCTCGCAGAGCTATTCACTGTTTTTCTTTCTCTCCGTGTTGTGTCATTGGTCACAGGGGTAAAACCAGAGTAAGAATGCAGGCATAGGCACTATGAGCTTGCTGTTTGAGTTGGCCTCACCCACTGATACGTTAATGATTTTCACTAGACCAACCTCTGTTTAGACAAACTTTGCTGTGGGTCACCTACATAAAAACTAGATGAGGATTTTCCCTTTGTCTTGTACTTCCTGAGAGCTTGGCTTTATGACCAGTGAGACTATTCTCTCTGGTCTCTGCCATCTGGAAAATGCACTTACTGAGATGGATCTTGGTGGTTGGTCAAATATTTAGTCTGGGGTTTTGAGTCACAAAGTCATGCAGTACTCTCTTTGTCCAGCTGTGCCTGCACTCAGGGGACTTTGTCACAAGGGATCTCAGTCAGCAAGAGGCCTTTGCCATATCAGCCTTCATTGTTTTGTTAGTGCTGAAAATAGCCCATTTCGGTATTGACTGTCCAGTGTCCCAGATTAGCAGGCCTGTGGCTGAAGGCACCTCACTTTCTCATGAGGAACTGGAGATGCCGTTTTCACTACACCCTCCTCACCACCTGTGCAAGCAAGGCCTTTGCTTTCTCAAACTACCTTTGGGAGTGAACTTTCTGGATCTTTTAAGGGCTGCTCTTTCTCTTTCTCTCTCTTTTTGTACTCTCTTTAAGGACATCTCTTGTGTCCATGGTTAAGCCACAAAAAGATTTATTGGTTTGAGTCACTATTAAGATGGTCCCATTCATCAATGGTCAGAGAATGGATTCTTTGAAATAGAAAAACATCTAAATTGGAAAAAATTTTAGAGAGCTCTCATTGTAAACAGCTGTTTTATTGGTGTCTTTAGACAGATCAAATTAAAAAATGGATACAAAGAAATATAACACCTAGCCTTTAGGGAGACACTTTGGAATTTTTAGAAATTAAACAAAACAAAATTGAAGGTTGCATCTAACGTAAATCTCCCTCTCCTCCCTCTTGGGCACCTCCTTATCCCCAACTGCCCGTCCCTTACCTTCTAGGAGATCTTTAGGATCACTGTGCCCTGGTCTAACTGCACCCCCCACCCCTGCCACCCGCTCCATCAAAACCCAGCTCTATCTCTTCTGCCAATTCTCTTAAAACCTAAAATTCCTCCACCTTTCCTAGAAAATCCCTTAAATACCCAGCTGCCTGTAATAAGTCCTCTTTCTCTACAAGGTTTACAGAGAACACTCCAACCTAATCTCTAGGCTCAAAGTTACTCATGTAAATGCTAAAAGCCAAAAAAATAAATTCAGCAAAACTACTCTGGATGGACAATAAGGCTCAATTTGCTAGGCTCTGTAATCAGGCTCTGCCAGCTTCAGGCCTCTCTATGCAATGGACTTTGCAGCTTTGAAGATAGCTTGCAGGAATGCAGAATTTTTTTTTTAAGAGAGTTAGAATCAACAATTCTTGTTTAGCAACTTAAATCTTAAGAAAAATAAAAGCATGACTCTGAGAGTAACTAAAAATCTATTCAGACCACTTCCTACGTGGTCTTCAGACACTCGCGCATATTGTATAAAATCAGAACATTGGAAGTATAATTGTCCTGTGCTTTAAAAAAACAAATTTTAAAATAATAATTACCCTAGACTTCTGATATACCCCAAAATGCTGAGGAAAATATAAATATTTCCATGTCTTTGAAATACAAACACCCCAGCTCTCAATTGCCTGAGACTGAAAAAAAAAAATGGAAAGAAGCCCTTTTAATATACAAAGTGCTAAAAGCGCTGTCTTGCCCAAACAGTAGAACTCTTTAAGATTGCTTCCAAAGACAAATACAAATCTTAAAAGTCTTCTCAATAAACATTAAAAAGCTTTAACCAACTGAATGAGCTTAACTTATTCTTACTGTTATTTGTAAACTAGTGAGTTTTATATCATTTTAAAATAGAAATGATAAGACCTCTGTGTTTGTCTGTATTTATGTCTATGTAGATACATTATAGAGATGTTATTTTTCTATCTCCAGTCGGTATTGTAAAAAATAATGTGTTAAAAAGAGCTCTGTTTAACTGGCTTAAAAATAAGCACATATGAATTGAATATTTTCAAGTTCATGTTATCTAGGATAATTTTTGGTAAATAAAAACTACAGTTGATCCTATAACAATGCAGGGTTGAATCGTGCAGTTCTACCTATATGTAGAATTTTAAAAACTGTTTAAGTGAACCCACACAAGTTCAAATCTGCATTGTTCAAGGGTTAAATGTATTTTCAAATTGTGTTTGGGAATCTGCATTTGTGGAGGGTTGACTTAAGGTATACGTGGATTTTCAACTGCACAGGCGGTCGGTGCCCCTGACCTCTATGTTGTTTGAGTCAACCGTAGTTTAAGTTCATTGGGTTAATTAAGCAGGTGTGTCTTCAGAGTTATCAGAATAAAATATAATGCAGATAAATCACTTTTAATCTACCTGGACTTATTAGTCAAATACCGTATTTTGCCATGTATAATGCACACACACATTTTAGGCCCAAACTTTCAGGAAAAAGTCTTTCATTTTAACTTTTAATTCATTATTTATTTATTTATATTTAGATACTTGTTTTTGTATTAAAAAGGAAATTTAGCATTTATTTTTGAACATATGGTACAAGAAATTTTATGTAACAAATAATTACAAAACACAAGAACAGATACAAGGTATTTCAGGCACTACCCATGTATAATGTGCATCCTTATTTTCCCCTTAAATTTAGGTAAAAAAGTACACATTATACATGGCAAAATATGGTAAATATATGCTGTCTCTGTTGAAAAATTTGTCAGTCAAAAAATAACTGAAGATGATGGTTGATGTTCTCTAATATCTAATTACTTTTTTTTAAGGTAATGTAGACACGATTGTTGGGAAAAAGCAAATTAAATAGATGTAGGTGGGAGAAAAATATTGTAGATAAACTTTTCAGTAATGATTGTTTAATAATATGTCTACCTAAAAGTAGTTTACCAGAACTTTTGGGTAACTTTCACTCTTAAAATTTTGATCATTTAAATTAAATGATGGGAATTTATGAAATGTCTGGATCATTTCCAAATAAAATAAAACACAAAAACACTAACTGCTAAGTAAGTTTAAGTTTACTTTTGACTTCTTATTAGAGAGAAATTAAAGATACTTGGGTATCTTAATAAACATGTCTTGTGTCATACTAAGTAATTAACTAAAATAAACTATGAGGAAGCATGTACTTTAGAAATTATGAAATGTATCCATAACTTTGTCAATCTAAAGAATACTGATGTAGCAGAGAGCTCACAATTGCATATTTTTTAGTTTCCACCAGAAATTAAATTTCCTAAGGGTTAATAATTCTAATTAATATATGTTATTAAAGCTGCTAGAAATAATAAGGGAAACCACTTTGAATGCAAGCTAAGTAGGGTGTGAGTTTTCAATAAAATAATTTTATTCTAAATAGATGCAGAATGGGAAAACGGGAAAATGTGACAAAATCTGAATGTAAAACAGAAAGTTGTAATAGTTTTGTAAAAAGAGGGAACTTTGGAAAGAAAATTTAATGTGTGGTCAAGCTAGCTAAAATTGAAATGAATTTAATTGTGTGAATGAATTTCAATATCAAGAGGAAACTGGTTCAAAATTAGAAATTGCTTTTTTCTTTTTGTTAAAAAGACATAGTTATTTCGGACTATTTACTCTCTTTTTTTAAAATTTAATCTTATTGTATTTTTTCCATTACCTTTACTTCCCTTATACCCACCTCCCTCCAGCAATCACCACACTGTTGTCCATGTGCATGAGTTCTTTTTCCTTTTTGCTCAATCCCTCCACCTCCTAACCTCCCCCCCATTAGCTGTCATATGCTCTCTATCTATGAGTATGTCCCCCTTTTGCTTGTTAGTTCAGTTTGTTCATTATATTCCACATATGAGTGAAATCATATGGTATTTGTCTTATTGTTTTTCTATTTTTGCTTTTTCCTTTTCTCTTTTTCTTCTTCTTAAAGCAAGCCCTTTAACATTTGTTGCAGTACTGGTTTGGTGTTAAACTCCTTTAGCTTTTTCTTGTCTGGGAAACTCCTTATTTTTCCTTTGATTTTAAATGATAGCCTTGATGGGTAAAGTAGCCTTGATTGCAGTCCTTGTTTTTTGTCACCTTGAATATTTCACACCACTCCCTTCAGGCCTGAAATGTTTCTTTTGAGTAATGAGATGCCAGTCTAATTGGTGTTCCCTTGTAAGTAACCACCTGCTTTTCTCTTGCAGCCTTTAGGATCCTCTTCTTGTCTTTAAATCTTGTCATTTTAATTATTATATGTCTTGGTGTAGGCCTCTTTGGGTCCAACTTGCTTGGGACTCTCTGAGCTTCCTGGACTTGTGTGTATTTTTTCTTTACTAAGTTAAGGAAGTTTTTGGCCATTATTTCTTCAAAGAGCTTCTTGATCCCTTGCTCACTCTCTCCTCCTTCTGGTATTCCCATGATGCAGATGTTGTTATGCTCCGTGTCCGAAATGTTTCTTAAACTCTCCTAATTTTTTAAAATTATTATTTTTTTACTGTTCTTCCTGGCTACTTTTCTCTACCTTATCTTCCAAAACACTGATTCAATCCTCTGCTTCATCTAACCTACTGTTTATTCCTTCTGACATGTTATTTATTTCAGGTATTGCATTCTTTATTTCTGACTAGTTCTTTTTTATGAGTTCTGTGTCTTTCTTCATGCAGTTGAGTATCCTTATAATCATTACTGTAAATGCTCTATCTGATAAAGCCTCCATTTCTAGTTCTACTTCTGGAGAATTCTCTTGTCCTTTCATTTGGAGTCTGTTTCTTTGTCTTCCCAGTTGGCTTCCACCTTAGCTTATTAAACCAATCAGCCATTAACCTGATCAGTTGCTAATCCAATCAAGTTCTAATTATCAGCTTGGCTTAAATACCACAGGGTGGGACAGAGTAATTCCTGATAGCAGGGCTATTACTTCTGCTCAGGCTGAAGTCTCTTGGAGAGTAGTGCTCTTCCTGAGGGGGTGGGGCGTATGGTGGAAGCTGGTGGAGTGGGCAGTCTCACATTTGCATGTGGATAAACTGGGTGAACAACTGGGGAGGGAGACAGACCATGCAACCCAGGATTCCAGTGCGGGAAATAAAACCTCAAAACCTCTGGCTGAAAAAAACCATTGGGGTTCAGGTGGCAGGCCCCCAACCATACAGTAGAGTTTGTTGGAGAGACCCACAGGGTCCTAGAACATACACAAAACCACCCACCCAGGAATCAGCACCAGAAAGGCCCAATTTGCTTGAGCAGAAGTGACTGAAAGCCCGCAGAGAGCTGAATAAGCAGTATTGTTCCTCCCAGACTCCTCCCCCACAGACAACACCACAGCGCAAGGACATGGGTTACCCCACCCCGGCAAATTCCTAAGGCTCCACCCCTTACTCTGTAACAGGCACACCGAGACAATAAAAAAAAAAGGACCAAATGAAAGAACAGATCAAAGCTCCAGAAAAAAATAAAAAAATAAAAAAAACTAAGCCACGAAGAGATAGCCAACCTATCAGATGCACAGTTCAAAACACTGGTAATCAGGATGCTCACAGAAATGGTTGAGTATGGTGGCAAAATAGAGGAAAAAGTGAAGACTATGCAAGGTGAAATAAAGGAAAATTTACAGGGAACCAACAGTGAAAGGAAGTAAACTGGGACTCAAACCAATGGTTTTGACCAGAAGGGAGAAATAAACATTCAACAGAACAGAATGAAGAAACAAGATTTCAAAAAAATGAGGAGAGGCTTAAGAACCTCCGGGACAACTTTAAATGTTCCAACATCCAAATCATAGGGGTGCCAGAAGGAGAAGAGGAAGAGCAAGAAATTGAAAACTTATTTGAAAACATAATGGAGTATTTCTCCAATGTGGCAAAAGAAATAGACTTCCAGGAAGTTCAGGAAGCTCAGAGTCCCAAAGAAGTTGGACCCAAGGAAGCACACACCAAGGCACATCATCATTACATTACCCAAGATTAAAGATAAGGAGAGAATCTTAAAAGCAGCAAGAGAAGAGAGAGTTACCTACAAAGGAGTTCCCATAAGACTATCAGCAGATTTCTCAAAAGGAACCTTGAAGGCAAGAAGGGGCTGGGAGGAATTTGAAGTCATGAAAGACAAGGACCTACATCCAAGACTACTCTACCCAGCAAAACTATCATTTAGAGTAGAAGGGCAGATAAAGTGCTTCCCAGATAAGGTCAAGTTAAAGGAGTTCATCATCACCAAGCCTTTATTATATGAAATGTTAAATGGACTTACCTAAGAAAAAGAAGATCAAAACTGTGAACAGTAAAATGACAACAAACAACTCTCTACAACCAAACCTAAAAAAAAAGAAAAAAGAAAACAAAAACAAACTAAACAAACAACTATAACAGAAACAGAATCATTGAAATGGAGACCACATGGAGAGTAATCAGTGGAGAAATGATGTGGACCCTGGCTTGTGGGGTCCATGGCGTTGTGGCTGAGATGAGACAAATTCACACAGACTACTGAATCCTGTGGAGGAAAAGGGATGGCATGGCCACTCCCTCAAGAGGAGGGCCGTGACAGGCTTTTATTGCTTTTCTGGGCACATTACATTGAGGATGGTCCACATTTACCATGCACAGGTTCGCTTTAGGTGGTTACCTTTTACAGAAAACAAAGGAGAGGATGTTGCTAATTACATCAAAAAAGAAGGATATTTGCAAATGTAAAGCAAAACATGGTTGAACTAGTTACACTCGTACTTGGAAGGTTTAGCATAGATTTTAGGAAGTTACTTTAAAGATATGCAATAAATGTTTGGTGCCTAAATTCAGAATGAGGGAGTTTTAGCAAAAAGCAAGTCTCAAAGCAGCCTAGGTACAATGCAAGCCTGATTTCCTATGGGAGAACCTATCTGTCGGCATGGGTCCTGTGTACCAGACCTCGCTTTCCACTGGCCTTTCCTAGTGGGAGCTGGGCCCATGCCATGCAGAACAGTCTCCTACAGGGAAATGAAGGGGAAAATGGGGAAAAATATACAGGGAATAAGAAGCATACATTGTAGGAAGAAAATAGACAGGGGCAGGTTAAGAATAGTATAAATAGCGTAAAAAATGTAGAAGCCAAAGAATTTATATGTCAACCCATGAACATGAACTAAGGGTGGCGGGGGTGAATGCGGGTGGGAGAGGGGAATAAAAAGGGGAAATGGGACAACTGTAATAGCATTATCAATAAAATATATTAAAAAAGAAAAGATGATTTGTTCTCTCTCCTTATAAAAAGAGAAATATAAAACTAACTGGGCTTATTGGTAAGTTAAAATTAATGAGAAGCATTGTTAAATAAGAAATAATAATAATTATTAATACATTATATTTGTATTCATATGTCATTAATGTAAGTGATCTAGAAATTGTATACAATTTCTAAAAATATGATATGTAATATTATCAGTAGTAATTCCAGTTATTTTTTTAAATGGTATATATCACAAAAAAAAAACAAATTTCTTTGTCATTTGCATTATAATGAACTCTCATCAGATCTTGAACAATGGGCATTTTTTAAATCTGTTTTCATTTATAGATTTATTGTTTTAATGTGGTGCTTTGCAAAAAAATGTTTTCATAAAAGTGCTTCATCTGCAAGGAGATTCAAAAAAGGACTTCTGACAAATACAGGTTTCTTATAACTTTCAGATCATAACACTGAACTGGGTAAGAATTTACAGAACACAAGAGAAAACTGGATTCAAAAAATCATTATCAAAGAGATCAAGATCAACAAAAATTAATACCATGGGACTGAATGAACTAAGGAGGATTATAACTTTATGAATCGTCATTTGAAATATTTCTGGCTCTTTAATTTTTTTATGTCCAGATATAAGGAAAAATTTCCTTTTAAGCTAACTATGAGTACAACAGTTTGGCATGTTATACCTTTGTAAGCAGAATGGAAACATTTATCTATCTTTTCTTCCCTTCCTGATTCCTCCAGAATTTAGGAATTTAGTAAGTTTTCTTATTTCCGTGACAATATAGTGATTTACATAAGTTCAATGAGAATCTGTTCTTGTAACAGGACCCAGTTGGAAACATAGGTTTTATTGCCAAGGTTTTTGAATGGAATGTCATATTTGAGAATGTGTATATGCACATAAATCTCTCAAAAGTAATACTTTCAATTTTTCTCCCACCTTTCTTATTTGAAATCATTGAAAACTAAAACAGCCCTTTTTCCTGAAATCCTGCAAACTAGACAACTTATTATAAACTTCAGAGAAATCATGTCAATATTTCATGCCTATACAATGTTTGTGCCTGTTGTTGTGTGGACCTCTCAGAGTTTTCTGAGCACCTGATGACATCATCAGAGACATTCAAACTACAAAAGATGCTTTGAGCCTGACATCTACAATTCTTTCCCACTGGCTATTCTCAGAACTTAGAAACTGGTTTATAATTTGCTCATATCATTAACTATTGGTTTTCTTTTGTTTTTGTAGAAATGCATTATACCCAATCGTTTGTACCATAGACCTAACTTTGTGAGCCCACTGGCATTACCACCTCCTGGAATGAGACATTCTTAACCTGAACTTACCTATTGTCTAGACTAAGAGACTGGTTCAGTGAGAAATAACAATCTACCAACTGAACTTCAGGACTATGAAACTTCTTGGGGAAGTTTCAGAGGTGGGACTGTAGGGGAACAAAATATGCCACTTGGCATATTGATTATTTTGAACTAACATTACCTGATAAACAGCCTGTGAAAAAAAGATATTCTGACTGCTCTTCTCTGTCTCCTGAAAGCAGGACATCTCCCACATGAAAGGAGTCCTTGCTGTAGTAGAAGGTAAAGAATCATCTGTCTTGCCACAGACAGCAAATTCAGGGCCGAGGAGGCTGTGTGAAAACACTCTGCTTGGATTCTTAACTAATTACTACCCAAGTCTAACACAGTCACACAGTCACTGTTTCTTTGTCTAAAAAATATAAAAGCTGCCTGTTTTAGTCATATCTTTAGGCTCCATATCTATGACGCCTCCATATGTCCGAAATTAAACTTGAT
>PVJI01026841.1:0-18456 GCA_004026765.1 Micronycteris hirsuta
GTTCCTCTTTGGGTCCCGCTTCTTTGGGGTTCTCTGAGCTTCTTGGATTTCCAGGAAGCCTATTTCCTTTGCCAGATCTGGGAAGTTTTCCTTCATTATCTGTTCAAAAATACGTTCAATTTCTTGGTGTTCCTCTTGTCCTTCTGGCAGCCCTATGATCCGGATATTGGGTCGTTTACAAATGTCTCTGAGGTTCCTGGGACCCTCCTCATTTTTTTGAATTCTTGTTTCTTCCTTCTGGTCCACCCCATTGGTTTGAGATCCAACCTCCTTTTTTTCCCTGTTGGTTCCCTGTAAATCTTCCTCCATTAACCTTATCGTGTTCTTCATCTGTTCAACTATTTGCGTCCACCTATCTTCCAGTTTTGTTAGCATTTTGATTACAAGCATTTTAAACTGCGCATCTGATAGGTTGACTATGTCGTCATCCATTAGTTGTAATTTGTTCTGCTCTTTCATTTTGGCCATTTTCATTCTTTTTATCTCAGTGCACTTGTCGGCTCGCAGGTGCCTGCAACCTGGGTCGCTTTTTGGATGATGTTGCCTCTGGGGGCGGGGCCTGGGAGGAAGCAATGGCGACCTCCGATCACCGCGGGCTCCCATCACTCCTCTGCTCCCCAGTTCCCCACCGCCTTTTCTGCCAGATTCGGTTCTGCTGGCTCAGCCCTGGCCTCTCTCCGGCAGCGTCGCCGGCTTGCGGGATTCACCTGTTGTTCGGGGCCACGCCCTGTTCAGGCACCTGCGGCGTGAGTCCCTCCGTGAGAGCTGCCTCTCACTCCGTTCCTCCGCCCGGTACTGCCCCACTTACCGGCCTGGATGTTCATCTTCTCCTACCTCCTGGGTGTCGGACTTCCCTTCAGTTCGATTCTGTCCATTCTGGTTGTTTAATTTTTCGCTACTGCGTTCGTTGTTTAGACACTCTGGATGTGCGGGCTGCGAGTGCGTCCACCTATGCCGCCATCTTGGCGGAAGTCCTCTACATCTCTCTTATGGCTAGTGATGTTGAGCATTTTTTCATATGTCTCTTGGCCATCTGTATTTCCTCCTTGGAGAAGTGTCTGTTCAGGTCCTTTGCCCATTTTTTAATTGGATTGTGTGACTTCCTGGTGTTGAGTTGTATGAGTTCTTGAATATTTGGGGGATTAAACCCTTTCTAATGTATCATTGGCAAGTGTGTTCTCCCATACAGTGGGTTCCCTTTTCATATTTTTAGAGAGGGGAATGGAGGGAGGAAGAGAGGGAGGAAAACATCCACATGCAAGATAAACATTGATTGGTCTCTCTCCCACACCCCCAAGTAAGGACCTGGCAGCAATCCAGGCATGTGCCTCGATGGGGAATCTAACTGTTGACTTTTTGGTCTGCAGAGCAATGCCCAACCCACTGAGCCACACCAGTCAGGGCTCCCTTTTCATTTTGGTGATGGTTTCTTTAGCTGTGCAGAAGCTTTTTAATTTGATTGGTCCTATTTGTTTATTTTTTTTCCTCTTTCCCTTGCCCTTGGAGCTATATCAGCAAAAATACTGCTATGTGAGATATGTGAAATTTTACTGCCTATGTGTTTCTCTAGGATTTTTATTGTATCACAACTTATATTTAAGTCTTTTATCTATTTTTAGTTTATTCTGGTGTATGGTATAAGTTGGTGGTCTAGTTTCATTTTCTTGCAAGTACTAGCCCAGTTCTCCTAACAGCATTTATTGAACAGACTGTCTTTACTCCATCATATGCTCCTGCCCCCTTTGTCAAATGTTAATTAACCATAAAGGCATGGCTTTCTTTCCAGTGCTGGGTTCCATCAATCTATATGTCTGTTCTTATGCCAGTTCCAAACTGTTCTGATTACAGTGGCTTTGTAATATAGTTTGATACCAGGTATTGGGATCCCTCCAACTTTGTTCTTCTTTCTCAAGATCGCTGAGGGGTCTTTTTTGGTTCCGTATAAATTTTTGGAATATTTATTCTAGATCAGTGAAATATACCATTGGTATTTTAGTAGGAATTATGTTGAATCTATAGATTGCTTTGGGTAGTATGGACATTTTAATGATGTTAATTCTTCCAATCCATGAACATGGTATATGCTTCCACTTATTTGTACCTTCTTCAATTTCTTTCTTCAGTGTCCTATAGTTTTCCAAGTACGGGTCTTTTGCCTCCTTGGTTAAATTTATTCCTAGGTAATTTATTTTTTGTTGTTGTTGCAATAGTAAATGAGATTGTTTTCTTAGTTTCTCTTTCTGATAATTCATTATTGGTGTATAAAAATGCCATCAATTTCTGAGTATTGATTTTGTGTTCTACTACTTTGCCTAATTCATTTATATTAGGTCTAGTAGTTTTTTGGTGGAGCCTATCAGGTTTTCTATGTCATCTGTGAATAATGACAGTTTTACTTCCTTCTTTCTAGTGTGGATACCTTTTATTTCTTCTTCTTGTCTGGTAGGTGTGGCTAGAACTTCCAGTACTGTTGAATAAGAGTGGTGAAAGTGGACATTCCTGTCTTGTTCCTGATTTTAAGGGAATCACTTTTCGATTTTTCCCATTGAGTATGATGTTGGCTGTGTGTTTTTCATATATGAGCTTTATTATGTTATGATCCCTCTATTCCCACTTTACTGAGAGTTTTTATCATAAATGGGTGCTGGATTTTATCAAATGCTTTTTCTGCATCTATTGATATGATCACATGGTTTTTACCTTTCATTTTGTTTATGTAATGTATCACATTTATTGATGTGCAAATATTGTACCAACCTTGCTTCCCTGGGAATATATCTCTCTTGGTCATGGTGTATGATCATTTTTATGTATTGCTGCATCTGGTTTGCTAATATTTTGTTGAGAATTTTAGCATCTATTGTCATCAGGGATATTGGCCTATAGTTTTCTTTCTTTGGTGTGTCTTTAAGCACAAGTTTACATGTACTGCATAGTGATTTGACTTATGTATATCATGAAATGATTGCCATGATAACTTCAGTTAACATCCATCATCTCATATTTTTTAAAATATATTTTATTGGATTATGCTATTACAGTTGTCCCATTTCCCCCCCCCTTTATTCACCTCTGCACTGCACACCCCTTCCCCTCCCCTGCCCCCTACCCTTTAGTTCGTGTCCATGGGTCGTACATATAAGTTCTTTGGCTTCTACATTTCCTATACTATTCTTAACCTTCCCCTGTCTGTTTCTACCTAACATTTATGCTACTTATTCTCTGTACCTTTTCCCCCTCTATCCCCCTCCCATTCCCCTGTTGATAACCCTCCATGTGATCTCCATTTCTGTGGTTCTGTTCCTGTTCTAGTTTGCTTAGTTTGCTTTTGCTTTTGTTTTAGGTGTGGTTGTTAACAACTGTGAGTTTGCTGTCATTTTACTGTTCATATTTTTATCTTCTTTTTCTTAGATAGGTCCCTTTAACATTTCATATAATAAGGGCTTGGTGATGACGAACTGCTGCGGATTCCATCCCACAAAATCCATGGTGACCGTGACCAAACACGTGAATGAATCTCACACAGAGACACGCTTGGAAGAGAAAATCCGGGGCCACGGACCCTTCCCTGGTTGTCTGGGAGAGGGCCCCGAGCCTAGTTTAGCCCCGCTTTTATTAGTGGCCTCAGGATACATTAGAATGGTCATTCATTAACTATGCATAGAACAGGGGTCTAAACTAGGTAGTAAAGATACATTAAAAGGGGGTAGATAAGCGGGCTGTTTATTCAGGAAGGTAAACATTTGGGCAGGAAAGAATCTCAGGCATCCATTAACATAAGCCCCTTGGATTCTGGGGTAAGAGACTCAGTAAGGCAGTAAATTTTAAGAAATATTTTAGCCAAATTTCCCTACAAAGAATTCCTTTTTCCACAGACATGATTCCGCGCATGCCGACTTGGGAGTTTTTCCACACGGAGGTTTTCCTCACATGTGTGAATCCCAGGGCTATGCTTTCGTCATGCGTGTGAAAAGAATTCCCTACAATGAACTCCTTGAACTTGACCTTATCTGAGTAGCACTTTATCTACCCTTCCATTCTAAATGAAAGTTTTGCTGGATAGAGTAATCTTGGATGTAGGTCCTTGCTTTTCATGACTTCAAATACTTCTTTCCAGCCCCTTCTTACCTGCAAGGTCTCTTTTGAGAAATCAGCTGATAGTCTGATGGGAACTCATTTGTAGGTAACTGTCTTCTTTTCTCTTGTTGTTTTTAAGCAACAAGATTCTCTCCTTATTTTTTTTTAAAGATTGTATTGATTGATTGATTGATTGATTGAGAGAGAAGAAAGGAGGGAGAAAGAGAGAGAAACACCGATGTGTGAGAGACACATCAATCAGCCTGCAACCCAGGCATGTGCCCTGACCAGGAATTGAACCAGAGACATTTTGGTTCGCAGGCCGGTACTCAGTCCACTGAGCTACACTAGCCAGGGCTCTCTCCTTATTTTTAATCTTGGCTAATGTAATTATGATGTATGTGCCTTGCCTCCTTGGGTCCAACTTCTTTGGGACTCTCTGAGCTTCCTGGACTTCCTGGAAGTCTATTTCCTTTGCCAGATTGGGGAAGTTTTCCTTCATTATTTGTTCAAATAAGTTTTCAATTTCTTGCTCTTCCTCTTCTCCTTCTGGCACCCCTATGATTCAGATGTTGGAATGTTTAAAGATGTCCTGGAGGTTCCTAAGCCTCTCCTCATTTTTTTTTTAATTTTTGTTGTTTCATACTGTTCTAGTTGAATGTTTTTCTTCCTTCTAGTCCACATCGTTGATCTGAGTTCTGGTTTCCTTCCCATCACTGCTGGTTCCCTGTACATTTTCCTTTATTTCACTTAGCATAGCCTTCATTTTTTCCTCTAATTTGCGACCATAGTCAACCAATTCTGTGAGCATCCTGATTACCAGTGTTTTGAACTGTGCAGCTGATTGGTTATCTCTTCATTGCTTAGTTGTATTTTTTCTGGAGCTTTGATCTGTTCTTTCATTTGGGCCATATTTTTTTCTTGGCGTGCCTGTTATGTGTAAGGGGTGGAGCCTTAGGTGTTCACCAGGGCAGGGTAATGCACATCACTGCATTGTGATGCAGTCTGTGGGGAGGGGTCTGAGAAGGAACAATGGCACTTGCTCTTCTCTCTGCTGGCTTTCAGGCACTTCCCCCACTACCCACAAGCAAAGTGGGCCCTTCTGTGCTGACTCCCAGGTGGGTGGGTTTGTGTACATTCTAGGATCCTGTGGGTCTGGGAGTTACTCCCACTGCCACCTCAACCCCCACAGATGTTTTCAATCGGTAGTTTAAGGCTTTATTTTCTGGCACTGAAACTCTGGGTTGTGCGGTCTGTTTCACTCCCCAGCTGTTCGTTTATCCACACTCGAAAGTGGGACCACCTGGTCCACCAGTTGCCGCCTTGCTTCAAGCCCTCTCCACCCAGCTGCCTGGCTCTACCCCTCCTACCGGTCTGGATGAATGTGTCTTCTTTAACTCCTTGGTTGTCAGACCTCCATACAGTTAGATTTTCTGTTAGTTCTGGTTGTTTTTTGTTTTTAAATTGTTGTTGTCCTTTGGGTTGTGTGAGGAGGCACAGTGTGTCTACCCATGCCTCCATGTTGGCCAGAAGTCATCTCTCATATTTTTTAAAAAAGAATATTCTCAAATGAAGGAAAGCTAAATGGATTCACAGCTGGCACACCTAATCCCCTGCCAAAAAAAAAAATGCTTAAAAAAAAAGTTCCTCACTGGGAAGAGAATGACACCACAGGAAAACTTGGAATTTCAGGAACGTAGCATGAGTAACAGAAATAGTAATAATCCAGATGAATTGACAAGATTCCTTTTCTCTTTTAAAACTATTTAAAATATATATGACTCTTGACATAACATTATCTTGTGGAATATTCCATGACTGTAGATTTAACACATATAACAATTACAGCATAAAAGGGAGAGGCTAGAGGGATCTATGTGGCTATAGATTTCCTTCAGTTCACTTGAAGTGGTAAAATATTAATTCAAATGAAACTATTAAAAATTAAACATACATATAATAATCCCTACAGCAACCACTAAAAAACTATGCAAGAGTTCCTTAATAAGAGCTGCTGTGGCAACTGGAAATCCACAGGCAAAAGAAAAATGTTTTTGTTTGGGGTGATGAAAAAGTTCTGTAAATAAACTGTGGTGATGGTTGTGTAACACTGTGAATGTAAGTAATGCCACTGAATTGTATACCAAAAAAGTTAAAATAGAAATTTGTTATGTATATTTTACCACAAGTTTTAAAAATTAGTAATGTAATATATCAAAAAACATTAAATTGTACACTTCAAATGAGTGGATTGTGTGGCATGTGAATTATACCTAAGCAATGATTTTTTTTTAGTGAGACCAAAAAATCATAACTACATATACTTGAAAATAAAGAGGCACACAAATAGCTCTTCAATCAAAATGAAATTAAAAGGGAAATAATAAACCGCTTCACAAGAAGGCACATCATACCAAAACCCTAAGATGCAATGAAAGCTGTGTGCAGAGAAAAATGTCCTGCCTTAACAGCATTTGTTATTAAAGAAGAAAGATGAAAAATGAAATAAATAAAGGATGAACAATAAAGTGTGAAGATTTGGCAGAGACTGTTAGGTGTTCCTAAAACCCTAGCTCCTTTTTTACCAGACATACGAGAGTGTGAGTATTATGGAAATATTTCATGTATTTTTAATCATTAATTTTTAACAGAACATTATAGAGCTAAAAAATTGTTGAAAACTGAAAAGACGGTCTATTAAAAGTTACAACACTAAGTTTAAATATTTTATTTGTACCAAACCCAGAATTTATTACAATTTTATCTTTCTGGCTTTAAAAAAAGCAAACTCTCCATGACCAGTGTGGCTTAGTTGGTTGGGCGTCATCCCACGAAGCAGAAAGTTGCCAGTTCAATTCCCCATCACAGCACAGGCCTGGGTTGCAGGTTGAGTCCCTGGTCACATCAATGTTTCTCTCCCTTTATTTCTCCCTCTCTTCCCCTCTCTCTAAAAATAAATAAATAAAATCCTTTTTAAAAAATCAGCATCTCAAATGTCCTGCTTTAAAAAAAAACAAGGAAGAATGGATCCAAGATGGTGGCAGAGTAGCTGGCAACTCCATTTATCTGCTCTCAGACTCAGACGGACCAGATTTGCAGTCAGAACACAGAGCAGACAGTGAGTGAAAGTGTCTGTGAGTGAGTGCATAGACTGACAAGAGCATGGGGAGTACACAGAATATGCAAGAACTGGCCAACCTGGGAGCTGATGGCCCAGGCTTTCTAGGTGGACCACCACTGTTGCCCAGCCCAGCACTGATGGCTGCACAGAGTCAGGGCAGGTATAGATCAGCTCAGGACCTTCAAGCAACCTGGCCGGCAACAGAAGGCCTGGGAGGTATGGGTTCTGGGAACAGCACAGAGGGAGCAGGCCTGCCTGAGGCTGAAGATCTCAGGAGGGAGTGGGCTCAGCACACTGCCACTGCCTTTGTGTTACAGTGTAGCATCAGGGCTCTTCCCAACACCAGTTGGGAAAGATTCAGAGAGAAACTTTATCTAAAACGGTCAAAGGCTCTGAAAGAGGTGGTGAGTCCTCACCATGAGAGACTGTGAGTTTTTGGGGGAGGGGGAGTGAATGGAGAACAGGACCCCCAGGGACCAATGCTACAGCATGGGGACCATATAGAAACTCTTTTAAAAGGGGAGCTGAGGCGAGATCTGAGGATCAGCAGGGTTCCGGGACTTGCATGCCTGTGCAAGGGCAGTTCACAGTGGCTTTGCTAACCAAAAACTCAAGAGGCAGAGAATACACTGAAGGAACCCCAGGACTTGACCCAGCGTGGCTCGTGGGCAGAGGGTAGCTCAGCGTGGAGAATTAAGGCTGAACCTCCAGTGAGAGAGTGCCAGGCTCAGGTCTGGAAGGCAGGAGCTAAATGCCTGCAGTTAGCCAACTCCTTTCACAGACAGGTGAACCCAATCCCCACCTGCAGGATTACAGGCTTGGCAGAGCTGTGAGGTCTGGCTCAGGAGTTTCCTGCTGCATACATTTCCTCAGGGAAAAGAAGAAAAAATACTGATAGGGCCCTTCATCAGACACTATGTGCAGCACAGCTCCTTGCCCTGATCTACTAAACCCAGCAGAGCAAATAGAGACAGGTGCAACAAGGCGCTTTCTCTCCTGCATAGTTGTTTAACATTCATTTTGTATCCTTAAAGTTTGAGCATAATATGGCACCAGTTTTATAATATATTTTATTTCAAATCTCATATATTGCTCTTCCCTTCTCTTACTCCATACTACCTCCTTCCTCCCTCTTTGTATTTTTGTTTTAAATTCTATTTTCTCTCTTGCCATGACTTGTTCCTAATCTACACTCTTATTGCTTACCTCTCCAGCCTCTCAAAACCATTTGTGATTGTCATTAGTCACCTCACATTCATTTTCTCATTCTTAAAATACCCTTACTCTCTCTCCACTTTTATCAATCTTTGCTCGTAGGTTGTGGATAAGTAGGTTGTTGTTACAGTCTTATTTCTAGAGTCACTATCTTTGTATTTCAAATCTCAAATTTCACCCTTCCCCTCTCCTACGCCATTTTGTCTTCCTCCTGCCCTTTCCTTTTAAACATTAATCTCTCCCTGTCTTGGGTTTTCACTCCACACTCATATATTCCTTCTCCCTCTATCCTCTCAAAAAACTTCTCTTTCCTCTAGACATCTCTTAAGCTCTTCTTTCTTTCCTTTTTCCCTCTTATTCCCATTCCACCTATATAAATCTTAGCTCATTGTTTGTTGATATTGCTATGAGTGAGCTTTTCCTACAATTAGGTACATATTATTTGATTTTTTTTCTTGTTGTGGTTGTCTATTTTTCTCTCATTAGGTATATACATATATATTTTTTCTTTAAATTTTGGTTTCAGCCCTGCTGGTGTAACTCAGTTGGTTGGAGTGACATGCCATAATTGAAAGGTCGTGGGATCAGTTCCTGGTCAGAACATACCTAGGTTCAATCCCCTACCCCTAATCCCCAGTCCAGGTCTGGGCATGAATGAGATGTAATCAGTCCATGCTTCTTTCTCACATTGGTGTTTCTCTCTCTCCTTCCCTGTCTCTCTAAAAATAATGAAAAAATGTCCTTGGGTGAAGATTAAAAGAATTAAAAATAAAATAAAACTTTCTCTAACAACTGCATATTATTTTTTAAAAATTTGGTTTCAACCTAATACTATATGCTTCCCTTCTCTTACTCCATTCCACATTCCCTCCTCCCTTTGTTATTTATGGAGTTAATTTTATTCTCTTTCCCTTTTTGCCTTGTCTCTATTCCCTACTCCTATTATTCCCCCTCCCTCTACCCTCACAAAATCTCTTTTCTTTCAGTAAATCATCTCATGCTCACTTTTCCTTTCTCATAATAGTCTTAATCTCTTTACACCTTTATTAATATTGGCCATTTGCTGTTGATAGTGTAATTGGGGGTGGAGATTATTTTTGCAGGTGTGGGTCTGTTTCCTGGTCTGTTTGGTTTTTGTTCTGGCAGCACCTGAACAACAGTATACAAGACATGTATACTCTCAGAATGACTCTCAGTCAGTCAGCCAGAGGGAAGAACCCACCAAAGAACCACCCAACAACAACCAAAACCCAAATACAACCAGAGAGCCCACATAAATGGCATAAAGAGAAGTCTAAGAGAATCAAGCTCAGGTGATCGAGGAGACTGTGCCACAGAGTCCCACAGGTCTCCTACCACAGAATATCATAGCATGAAGACACAGAGTCAAAACAGATCAATCTAACACAGAGAAACAAACAAGAAGAGTCACCTAAAATGGGGAGGCAAAGAAACAACCCCCAATCAAAAGAGAAGGAGGAATCCCCAGAGAGACCGCTAAATGAAATTCAGGCAACCAAACTATCAGACACTGAGTTCAAAATAATGGTTATAAGGACTCTCAACGAGCTTAGTGAGAACCTCAAAGAACTCCAAGGAAGCTTTAAGGAACTTACTGTGAACTACATCTGCATGAAAAATGACATAGAAACTATCCATAAGAGCCAGGAGCAAATGAAAACTACAATATCTGAAATGAAGAACACAGTAGAAGGAATTAAAAGCAGGATAGATGAAGCAGAGGATTGATTCAGTGAACTGTGGGACAAAGTAGAAAAAAATTCCCAGACAGAACAACAAAATGAAAAAAGACTCAAAAAGAATGGAAGGGGTTAAGGGAGCTACAGGACAAAATTAAACATAATAGTATCTGTATAATAGAATACCAGAAGGAGAAGAAGAGGAGCAAGGGGGAGAAAACCTGTTTGAGAAAATAATGACAGAAAACTTCCCTAACATGATGAGAGAAAAAGTCACACAAGTCCAGGAAGCACAGAGGGTCCCAATCAAGATGAACCCAAAGAGGCCCACTCTGAGACACATCAAATTAAAATGGCAAAATTCAAAGACAGAGAATCTTAAAGGCAGCAAGGGAGAAACATATAGTAACATAAAAGGGAGCTCTGATAAGGCTAGCAGCTGACTACTCAACAAAAACACTACAAGTCAAAAGAGAATGTCAAGAAATATTCTGAGTAATGAAAAGCAAAGGCCTGCAACCAAGACTACTCTACCCAGCAAGGCTGTCATTTAAAATGGAAGGCAAGCCCTGGCTGGTGTGGCTCAGTGGACTGAGTGTCAGCCTGAAAACCAAAAGGTCACTGTTTCGATTCCCAGTCAGGGCACTACCTGGGATATGGGTCAGGTCCCAAGTTGGAGGCATGTGAGAGGCAATATATCAATGTATCTCCCACACATGGATGTTGATCTCTCTCTCTTTCTCCTTCCCTTATTTATTTAAAAATAAATAAATAAAATCTTTAAAAAATAAAATGGAAGGGGAAATAAGTTTCCCAGACAAAAGAAGGCTAAAAGAATACACCTCTACCAAACCAGCATTGCAAGACACGCTAAAGGGACTGCTTTAAGAAGATGAAGGAAAAGAGTGTGAGAGAGAGGAACACAGGTACAGAGGGAAATAATGGCAATGAGTAAGTACATATCAATAATAACCTTAAATGTAAATGGATTAAATGCTCCAGTAAAAAGACATAAGGAAGCTGAATGGATTAAAAAAAAAAAAAAGACCTGCAAATATGCTGTCTCCAAGAGACCCAACTCAGAATAAAAGACTTACACAGACTGAAAGTGAATGGTTGAAAAAATATATATCCCAGGCAAATGAATGGGGAAAAAAGCCGGGGTAGCAATATTTATATCAGACAAAATAGATTTCAAAACAAAGGCATAAAAAAGAGACAGAGGACACTTCATAATAATTAAGGCTAGACTCCATCAAGAAGATGTAAACAGGAGTACTGGCCAAGATGGAGGCATAGATAGAGACCCTTTGCTTCCTCACACAACCAAAAGGAGGACAATAACCAATCTGAAATCAATAAACAACCAGAAGCACCAGAAAATCAAACTGCATGAAACTCCAACAACCAAGGAATTAAAGAAAAAATCAATCAAAACAACCAGACCAGTAAGGCAGTGGACCAGGCCAGGTGACTCAGAAAAACTGCAATGACCCATGGACATTGGGGGCAGGGCTGGCTGTCCAGTTTGGTGGGCTGAGTGGGAGGGGCTGACTTAAGGGAACTCAGAAGTGGCTGTAGGCTACAGCTGGGGTTGCCACGGTAGAAGAAGCTCCCGGTCTCACAGGAGAGTCTGAGAGCCCATTGAAAAGTGCGCTAGAGACAAGTAGGCCAGCCGCACCATTCCCTCTCTGGCCCCTCCCCCACAGGCAGCACTGCAGTGCAGCAAAGAGTGTTGCCCTGCCCTGCCCTGCCCTGCCCTGCCCGGGTGAATACCTAAGGCCCTGCCCCCTTACAACTTATCAGCTGCACCAAGATACATGAAATATGGCCCAAATGAAAGAACAGAGTAGAGCCTCAGAAAAAGAGCAAAGTGAGGAGGAGATCGCCAACCTATCTGATGGAGAATTTAAAGCCCTGGTAATCAAAATCCTCACAGATCTGATTGAGCTTGGTCGAAAAATGAAAAAACAAATGAAGGATATCCAAAGTGAAATAAAGCAGAATGTTCAGGGAACCAACAGTGATGGGAATGAAACCAGGACTCAAAGCAACGATTTGGAACAAAAGGAAAAAATAAACATCCATCCAGATCAAAATGAAGAAACAAGAATTCAAAAAAGTGAAGAGACTCTTACAGCTCTGGGACAACCTGAAACATTCCAATATCAGAATTATAGGACTGCCAGAAGGAGAAGAACAACAGCAAGAAATTGAAAACTTATTTGAACAAATAATGAGGGAAAACTTCCCCAATCTGGCAAAGGAAATAGACTTCTAGGAAGTCCAGGAAGCTCAGAGAGTCCCAAAGAAGTTGGACCCAAAGAGGAAAACACCAAGGCACATCATCATTAAGTTACCGAAGATTAAAGACAAGGAGAGAATCTTAAAAGCTGCAAGAGAAAAGGAAAGAGTTACCTACAGAACAGTTCCCATTAGACTATCAGCTAATTTCTCAAAAGAAACCTTGCAGGCAAGCAGGGGCTGGAAAGAAGTATTTGAAGTCATGAAAGCAAGGACCTACACCCAAGATTACTCTATCCAGCAAAGCTTTCATTTAGAATGGAAGGGCAGATAAAGTGCTTCCCAGATAAGATCAAGTTAAAGGAGTTCATCATCACCAAGCCATTATTATATGAAATGTTAAAGGGACTTATCTAAGAAAAAGAAGATAAAAAATATAAACAGTAAAATGACAACAAACTCACAACTATCAACAAATGAACCTAAAAAAAGAGAAAAACAATGGAAACAAAAACTAAGCAATCAGAACAGGAACAGAATCAGAGAAATGGACATCACACGGAGGGATTTCAGTGGGGAGGGGGAAGGGAGGAAAGAGGGGAAAAGGTACAGGGAAGAAGAAGCATGTTTAGTAGGCATAAGATAGACAGGGAGAGGTAAAAAATGGTATGGGAAACAGAGGACTCAAAGAACATATATGTACAACCCATGGATGTGGACTAGAGGGTTGGGGGGGCAGGGCAGAGGGGGGATAGAGGAGGAAAAATTGGGAAAACTGTAATAGCATAATCAATAAAAAATATTTTTTAAAAAAGAAGAAGATGTAAACAGCCCTGGCTAGTGTGGCTCAGTGGATTGAGAACCAAAGCCTGTGAACCAAAAGGTCACTGGTTTGATTCCCAGTTGGGGCGCATGCCTGGGTTGTAAGTCAGGTCTCTAGTTGGGGGCATGCAAGAGTAAACTGATCAATGTATCTCTCACACATCAATGTTTCCCTCCCTCTCTTTCTTCCTCCTTTCCCTTCTCTCTAAAAGTAAATAATAAATAAAAAAGATGTAAACATTGTAAACATATATGCACCCAGCATAGGAGCATCCAAATATATACAAAAAACCTTGGAAGTCTTCAAGAAAGATATAGGCAGCAACACACTAATAGTAGGGGATTTTAACACCCCATTGTCAACAATGGAGAGATCATCTAAGCAAAAAATCAACAAGGACATTGTGTCACTGAACAACACTCTAGATCAATGGACTTAATTGATATTTACAGAACCTTTCACCCCAAAGAAGAAAATATAAATTCTTTTCAAATGCGCATGGAACATTTTCAAAGATAGACCACATGATAGGACACAAACAAGCCTCAACGAATTCAAGAAAATTGAAATCATGTCAAGCATTTTCTCAGACTACAAGGGCCTGAAACTGGAGACTAAACTCAAGGAAAAAAATCAAAAACAGTCAAATTCATGGAGACCGAATAACATGGTATTAAACAATGAGCAGGTTAACAATGAGATCAAAGTAGAAATCAGAAAGATTCTGGAAACAAATGAAAATGAACACAAAATAACTCAGAACCTATCAGATGCAGAGAATACAGTTCTGAGAGGGAAGTTCATAGCAATACAGGCCTACCTAAAAAAGAGAAAATTTTCAAATAAACAACCTAATCCTACATCTATAAGAATTCAAGGAACAACAACAAACAAAGCCCAGAGTGAGTAGAAGGAAGGAAATAATCAAGATCAGAGCTGAATTAAATAACATAGAGACTAAAAGAACAATCCAAAAGATCAATAAATCCAGGAGCTGGTTCTTTGAAAAGATAAACTAAATCTACAAGCCTTTAACCAGACTCATCAAGAAAAAAAGAGAGGACCCAAATAAATAAAAGAAAAAATGAAAGAGGAGAAATTACAACTGATACCACAGAGATACAAAGGATTGCGAGAAATTACTATGAACAATGTATGCCAAGAAATTTGAAAGCCTGGGTGAAATGAAAAAATTTCATTTCAACCTGGATTGCATACCACGGTGACTCATTAACCCTCTCTAACAATTGTTTCTCAATATCCTCTCCTGTTTCATCAATTCATCTAGTTATGGTGCCAGCCAAAAGAGGAACATGGGCCTCTCCTTAGCAGCAGACAGGATCCACTCTTCGCCAATAGTAAAGGGCCTCTCAGCTTTAGCCATGCGGTCAGCCACTAAGAATGAAGCTCTCAGTGCAGACACATTTGATGAAGTAGTGGCCTTCAATAATTGCTTCTGTTCTTCATGTTCACATTTTTTTCTTTTTAAAAACTCCAAAGCCTTGTCTTTTAATGCACAGTGCCTGGTTTCCATGTGGCGAAGCAGTTTTGAAGGTTTCATGGCTTTTTTGGCCAGCTAGTCGCCATATTATACAAAGCAGGATTGGAGAGTGTGAATCACTTGTTGCAATGAACCCATCATTTAAGTGGGACTCTTGGTATTTTCTTTTAAATGCAGCTTTCTTTTTGTTGGCAGTCTTAGAGGCTTCTGCTGCCTCATCATTGAGTCTTCCCCCCTTTTCAAAGAAGCTCTCCAGCAACGTTTGTTTTTCAGTAATTTTGGCTAGGGTTAGCATGTGGGCTTACCAAAACTGTGACTGAGACAAGTGCATAGTGTGGGAAAGACACGTAGATGGAAGTGGTCAGTAAAATAATGGGCGGGCCACGTGCAGACTAAAATAATTGTCAGATTCTGACTTAAAGCCTGCCACCAGATGCAGCTGTATAATTGAAATACATCAACTCACTTGCCATGATAAAGCCTGCCACCAGATGCAGCTTAATTGTCACTTGCCACTCACTGATAGGGTTTTGACATCAGTCTGCAAGCAACTGATTTATTATGGTCTCTGTGGTCAAACCTCTCTGCTAATGATAATCTGTATTTGCAGCTGCTCCCCAGCGCTAGCATCACCGCCTCAGCTCCACCTCAGACCATCAGGCGTTAGATTCTCATAAGGAGAGTGCAACATAGACCCCTTACCATGAGCAGTTCACGGTAGGGTTTGCGCTCCTATGAGAATCTAATGCTGCTGCTTAGCCGACAGGAGGCAGAGCTCAGATGGTAATGCCAGCCATGGGGAGTGGCTGCAAATACACCTGAAGTTCACTCACTGGCCTGCTGTTCACCTCCTGCTGGGCAACCTGGTTCCTAACAGGCCATGGACTGGTACTGGTCCATGGCCCAGGGCTTGGGGACCCCTGAGTCAGAGCATGGTCTTGGTACACCAAGTTTACAGATCTGACCCCCAGTTAGGGCACATACAAGAATCAACCGATAAATAAATAATAAGTGGAATAACAAATCAATGTTTCTCTCTCTCAAAAAAAAAATCAATACATAAAAATATTTTAAAAAGAAAATACAGCCCTCGCTGGTGTGGTTCAATTGGTAGGAACATCATCCTGTAAACCACAAAGTTGCGGGTTCAGTTCCCAGCTGGGGCACGTGCCTAGGTTGTGGGTTAGATCCCTGATCAGGACATGTACAAGAGCCACAAGTTGATCTCTCTCACATTGATATTTCTCTTCCTCCCTCTCTCTCTCTCCTTCCCTTCCCTTCTCTCTAAAAATCAATAAGCATGTCCCTGAGTGAGGATTTAAAAAGAAAGAAAGAAAATGTAGTTAGCGTGCTTGGCCCTATGATGACTGGATGCAAAACATAAATACAGGATCTAAGAAAACACAAAATATTTTTATTTCCTTTTCTTCTCAACTGCAAGGGCTAGAACATCCAGCACAGTGAATGGGGTAGTGAAAGCAGATGTCTTTGCCTGATTCCTGATCTTGGGGGGAAAACAGAAGGAGGGTGAGGTGCTGTGGAGGGGCAAATGGTGGGGCAGTGATGGGAGTGACCAACCAGGATGGGAGAATGGAAGCTCAGGAAAACTTGGGGAAGATTTAAGGCAGTGGTCCTCAAAATGTGGTCCATGGCTCATTCTATCCTGCTCCTTAAGACACTGCCTCTTTCCCCTCCCCATGGCCCCTTGCTGCATTTAGACTCTGCTCATCTTTACATCACAAAACACCAGGCCCTCCTCCTCCCAGAAGCCCCCCTCCCCCCCCCTCCACCCCGGCCCCTGCCGTGAGTGGAGCCACAGCTTGAGGCTGACTCCCAGGCCCTCTCATTCTTTTGGGGGGAAGAAAGGATGAACAAACCTGGAGACCACATGCCATCTCTAAACAGAAATCATGTCTCACAATTCCTAGCCTCAGGGGGATCCAACTGGGTCAGGGGACTGAACGTGACATGAAATGTACAACTTGCATCTAGGGAGACTGGCTGTGGAACCAGCATGGCCTGAGGGCACCTGCACAGCAGGTTCTCTGCAAAAGTTACAGAGAGTCTACTTTGTAAAAGTCTGTGATGCCCAGTGAAATCAGCAGTGATGTCCCTGGTGGCATCCCCTTCCTCAGGCAGCCTGGCAATGAGGAGACTGTCCAGCCAGGTACCATAGCCAGAGAAGCAAGGCGAGAATGGAACCCAGGTGTCACCCCACAGACAAGGCAGGCCACCCTCTGGAGGTCCTGCCGAGAAGCCAGTGGGTCCCCTGTCCTCTCTTCTGCCCACATTTCCAACTGTTACCAATTCACAAGCATCTTTCACAGCCCAGAGGACTACATGACCTTAAGGTTCTGTGGCCTCAACTTCCTCACGGGTAAAATGGAGATAACAGTACACCCACCACAGAATGTTGTAAAGCTGAAAATGAGACAATGGATGTTTAGTGTCTGATTCAGATAAGAAGGCTCCATAAAATTTGAAACCTCTCTTCTCAGGCCTGAGAGGAAGGTAAGAAAAGCAGACACAGAAGTAGGCAGGGGCTGTCTGGCTGGCCTTGGGAGAAGTGTGGGAGAAAAGCGTTAGGATTGGGGAAGAAACTGATAAAAAAGGAAGTTGGTCTGCTGCTTCCATCTCCAGAAGACCAAGGCCACTTCCTCTGAAGAAATCATGACCACTCTCCCACATAGTCTACTCAGTAAGTTGATGCCAACCTCATACTGGGGGAGGGGTGGGTGGAGCCCCCTGTGAGTCAGCAAAGATCCCAATCCCCAATCTCTCACCCTGTTCACCACCAGACACCGGCTGGCATTGATGGTCCCAGGACTGTCCCTGGGGTGACCCATTACTGCTCTGAGTCTTAATCCCCTCTAACAAGGGACCGCTCTGGATTGGCCAGGGCTCTCACAGCTGTGGATGGAATCACCTGAGGAGCATTATAAAGATGCAGGCTCCTGGAGCTCCCCCCACAGAGCTCTGCACCCTATGCCCAGGCCAAGAGTCTGTAGTACAACCATGTAGAAGCATCCGGAGGGACAGAAGGTTCATGGACTTTGCAAGACTAGAGTTTGAGCCTTGGCCGGTGTGGCTCTGTTGGTCAGAGCATTGTCCCATAACTAAAACATTGTGGGTTTGATTCTTAGTCAGGGCACATGCCTGTGTTTAGGGTTCAATCACCAGTCCAGGTATGTGTGGGTGGCAACAAATTGATGCTTCTCAGATCGATGTTTCTCTCTCTCCCTTCTTCTCTCTCTAAAAGCAATGAAAAGATGTTCTTGGGTAAGAATAAAAAAAGAAAAAAAGACTGGAATTCGAGGTC
Source organism: Micronycteris hirsuta (assembly GCA_004026765.1). Lineage (NCBI taxonomy): Eukaryota > Metazoa > Chordata > Mammalia > Chiroptera > Phyllostomidae > Micronycteris > Micronycteris hirsuta. The sequence goes on from PVJI01026841.1 coordinate 18,001, forward strand.
TGGACCCATCACTTGAGAGTCACAGACTTGGGGCACACCCTCTCTAAGTCTTGGTCACCTCAAACATGAAGTGGTGAAGACAGATGACCCTGCAGATCCAGATTTGAATTCTGTGGGTTAGGGTGTGGCCTCCAGACAGCCCACTCTCTGGGGAGATGAAAGTGTAAGACCACCCTCACCTCTTAACTTCAGAGAGGGTGTGAGATGCACAGAGGGAACGGAGTGGGGGCTGTGGATCTCATTTCTGCCTGGGGACTACAGGGGAGGGCGAGAAGCCAAGACCGAGCTGGATGCGCCTGGGGCTGGGGGCTGGGGGCGTCTCCAGCAGCGTCTCTCCCTCCTACTCTCTCTAAGGGGCTGTAGCTGGGCAGACTCAGGGCTGCTTTTCCTCTCTTCAAACAGCCTGAGCTGGTCCTGCTGCCACCACTTCCCCTGGGACGAGAGAGAGAAACAGAG
>PVJI01026842.1:0-18455 GCA_004026765.1 Micronycteris hirsuta
GAGAGTGGGCAAGTGTCAGGTGAGCTGCACCCCAGGAGGATAGCTATGCATGTAACAAAATCCTTGTCTGAGGCAGCAGCAAGAACACCAGGAATACACCGGATGCCGGATGTCCCCCACAGAAAAGACAAGTTTCCTTTCGCCTGCTTTCTTCTGCTTCTCCTTCCAGACCCGAATTCCACTTGAGGAGTGAAGGCAGACTTGCTAGGCCTACTCTCCTCCTCTCTGCCGCTCCCAGTGTCAATCTTTTCTGGGTCACTGATCCCAGCTGGGTGTTAATAAAAAATACTGTTTACATTTTTCATGTTATATAACCCCCAGCCCCTTCAATCTCCTACAACTACACACATCCTTTACTATGAAAATAATGAAAAAAAACCCAACTGACAGCTCTCCTGGCTACACAGCAAATGAAATCAAACTGATAGACAGGGCTACAATATCCTTGGGGGTGCTCAGGACAGAAGCACACTCAACCTGTGTCAATTTGTCCTGTTCGGAGAAACTCTGCAAGGGAGCTGGATCTGACCTTGTCCAAGGTCACGGAGTTTTCACTGGCCTTGCTACTTATGACCTGCATGAGCTCTAACTTCTACCTTTCCTTAACTATAATACAGGGAGCAAACCCACCACGCAGGGTTTTGAGGGTGAGAATGTCAATTCCATCAGGAAAGGGCTTTTGTCTGTTTTCTACATTGCTGTTCTCTTGGTGCAAACACAAACAAGCGAGACCCGCCAGTGCTTGGCACAGAGTGGGCAGTGAGTAAGTCCTTGCTGACCGACCAGGGGAATGAAGTGTTAGCGCTCAGTAAGCAGGCCGTGTTGATTCCTCCCCTCATGTCTTGAAACAAGAAGTCACACATCAGGCTGATTCAGGCTTAATTATATTGACAATCATTTCCATTTGAACCGAAAGAATGAACAGCAAGTCCATCAGGCGATAACTTATTTTTACATAGATGAATACCACCACGGATATAGCAGTAAAGTTGTCTAGATAAATAAAGATAGCTAGATTTAGACCAAGGTTTCTCAACCACAGACCTCTTTTGACATTTGGGGACAGATGAGTTTTTGTTTGGGGGCTGTCCCGTGCACTGTAGGTTGTTTAGCAGAACTACTGGCTTCTACTTACTAGATGTACCCACTCCTCTCGATTGTAAAAAGCAAAAACGTCTCCAGACATTTCCCTGGGGGAGAGGGAATCACCCCGCCAAGTTGAGAACCACTGATGGAGACACACACAAACTTTGGGGGTGGGGCTGATGTGTAGAACAAACACTACCCCCTCCCGCATTATCTCAGTTAATCACCATAATAACCCTGCGAAGTAGCATTATCCTCATCTTACAGATGATGGGCTGCGAAGTAACTTGTCTACAGTCACATGACCTGTAAGTAGCAAGATAAGGACCCAACCAAGGCTGCCTCACTCCCGGGCCTAGGAGCCTCACTAGCATGCTGTACTGCCTCTTCCCTAAAATCCTTTTGAGGATTCTCTTTTGTTTTTATGTTCTAGACAAAGAGTCGATTACCTTTCATTTTCCCTTCATGCATTGGACATCCTGAAGGTTGGGATGTAGTCTGGTGATCTGAAGCACTTGAAGTCTGGACTGCAGCAGCAGGGGCAGAAGTGGACAAACCCATGGTTGGAACTGCAGTGTTGAAACCGAACAACTCTAAATTCACACATGTCAAAGCAGAGACAGATTAATGCTGATGCTTGGGTTTGACTACTCCCTGGGAATTCTTTTTTCTTAAGGTTTTATTTTTAGACAGAGGGGAAGGGAGGGAGAAAGAGAGGAAGAAAAACATCAACGTGTGGTCGCCTCTTGCACGCCCCCCACTGAGGACGTGGCCTGCATCCCAGGCATGTGCCCTGACTGGGAATCGAACCAACAACCCTTCAGTTTGCAGGCCGGCGCTCAATCCACTGAGCCACACCAGCCAGGGCTCCCTGGGAATTCTTAATCTGGCCAACCCTTGTTATTCCTGCTTGTCATCCTTACGGGCATTTACAGGGCAGGGTACACTTCCAGCGACAGCTTTAATATATTACCGCCTCTGGGAATCACTCGTGTGACATGTACGCCAGCCTTTGGGGAAATGTTTCTAAGGGTGTGTGGATTCTGAGGGTGAGGTGAGACGGCCCCTGAGAAACCACGTCACAGTAAGGGGGTTAGACCGGGGGACAGAGGTCCTAGGTGATGATCGCATGGGAGAGGAGAGGTCGACAGTGCAGACTAGACCCCCGGCCCCCGGGCTTAGCGAGGGTTTGCGAGTCTGAGAAAAGTACCGCGCAGAAAAGAGGTCTGAGGAAGGAAGGAAAGGACGGCAGAGGGCAAGGTGCAAGGAGTCCTCCTCGCAAGGTCCCCCCCGTGCTCCACCCGCTTCACCCCCTGGACGCCAGACCCCCACTGGCCTCAGCGAACCCGTGCCCCGCACCTGACTCCCGTCCGGGCTGCGCCGCCGGCTGGCCCCGCCTCTCACTTCCAACTCTGGCCTGGAGCGGCTGCGCCCAGCCGCCGCCGCCTTCTCCTCGCTCGGTCACCGCTGTCGCCGCGGTCACCGCCGGCACTAGCGCGCGCCGCGACTTCCTTTTCTGAAGGCGGGACTTCCGTGTGTGCGGTAGTCCAAGCGCGAACTGAGGAGAAAGAGCTTCCGTCAATCACAAAGGAGTTCGCCGTGGCCCCTCCCTCCTCGGCCAATAAGTGCGAACGCCTCTCTCTGGCCCCGCCCCTCCTGGCCACGCGCTTTCCCCGCTGGGGCAGAGCTGGCGGGGTGAATTTGGCCCGGGCCAGGGATTTCCCTGGAGCAAGTCTTTCACTATAGATGCTTTAAGGGCAGAAGAGTTGCTTTGGTTTTAAAAAGTTCTGGCTTTTAAGTTGTATCTCATCAGTTTTAAACATAATAATGACTCAAAAAACCTCAGTAGGTGTCCAGAACTGTGGCGGACCCTGGAGAGCCAAAGATGAACACAACAAGATTCCCCCTCCCAAGGTCTTCTTAACTGGGGGTGTGCACCTGAAGGTCTGTATTTTTACCTAACTCTAACAGAAATTTAGTGTTTCTTTTTTTCCGCCAGGGATGCAGGTAACAAATCTTAGTAGTGTTAGCCTTATGTGGCATAGTAGAAATTACAGAGAAATGATGTCACATGATTGTTGTTTTTGTCTCAAAATACTAGTCATCGCTACTTTGAAACTAAGATAATTTTATCTTGTTACTTAAAAAGTGTTAATAAGAAGCACATGCCTTTCTGCATCACTGCAGCAAATCTGTGAAGTACACTCAGGTGCCCCATTAGGGCCTGGCGGTTCATCCCTGGGGGTGCTGGGAGTGTTGGCAGCGACAGCTCGGGGCTGAGGCTTTTTCCAGGATTTGCCCTCAGCCTGAGAGACCTGCCTCAGACAAAATCACATTCCCGCCCTGTGGCAGGTTGCAGCCTATGAATGGTCTCTGTAAGGGTACCTAAGCACAGGCCCCTACTCAGAAGGGCCATCCCAGCTTCAGAGCTGCTCAGAGGATCAGCTGAAGCTTCCATCGCTACTGCATGGCAATTCTTTTGCCCAGTCCTTCCATCACTCTCTTGCAGCTGTTCAGGAGAGCACACCTATGCGCAAATCTTTTAATAAGTTGAGTTATTATTTAGGTTTGTTAAGGCCAGCAGATCGGGAAACGACTGCCATTCAAAAGCACAGATTCCAAGAAAGGGAGTACACATCACCGCACAGGGCGCTACACACTCAAGGAAGCACTGGGGCCCATCGGTGCGCAGACGGAGGGGGAGACTGTGGGCAACAGTATTACGGTTTCCATGGGAAGGAATAGGTGAGATAGGGTAGGCAGGTTTAGAATTGGCTAATTGGGATTACTGTCAGGAGGCTCCAGAGTACAGAGTGCAGGGGCTGTCCCCAGTTGCCTCGTACCTGTCCCTGGGACAATTAGGGTGGGTGTGTAGTGGACCAGATTGTGAGAACCCAGTAGGGGAAGTAGTTGGGGGTGTGTACTCAGCTGCTCCAGAAGAGGCAGCTGACCAGTCAGTCTCCGGCCAGGGCCTCAAACCTGAAGACAGCATAGAACCTGGCCTTTAACAATTACAATTGGAATTACAATTGGTTTTGGTTTTTTTTTTAAAGATTTTATTTATTTTTAGATAGAGGAGAAGGGAGGGAGACAGAGAGGGAGAGAAACAGCAATGTATGGTTGCCTCTCACATGGCCCTCACGGGGACCTGGCCTGCAACCTAGGCATGTGCCCTGACTGGGAATCGAACCGGGACCCTTTGGTTCCCAGCCCGCGCTCAGTCCACTGAGCTACACCAGCCAGGGCTACAATCGGTTTTTTAAAACATGCTGATAACTATATTTCAGTACAATTGGTTTCTTTTGTAAATTCTTGTATTTTGTTTCCTGCATGTAAAAATATTATTCCGGAAAGACAGAAACTTCACCAGGCTCCAAAGGGGCATATGACGCGAAAAGGGCAAGAAGTTTTAGTAACAGTTGAGACAGTCATGCAATTTGCATCTCAGTGTATGGACGTGTAGACTAATCTGGAGCAGAAAGGAAGAAGTGGCTATTGCGAGTGTGGTGTGCATGTACTGGACAGAAAGGAAAGAGTAACAAGAATGGTTTACTTACAGCTAGAGAAGAAACTACCGATGCAGAGCGTTAGAGGAAGAGATGTTGGTGCCTAAAGCTGGTGGGATGCCTTCTGGCCATATCCCTCCTCTGCAGGCAGACAGTGCTATCTAACTGCTTCTTCTCATGTCTCAATCCATGTTCCAAGAAACACGCACACAAATGCACATTTCCAGTACTTATACAATTTGAGGGGACAGACATGGTTTAATATTGACATTATTATGACTGTGAAAATATTCATAATGATTTATGATACATTTTTTACTTGTGCAACTTTTTCACTAGATTTTAACATTTACCTTGTTTTTCCCCTTTGTCTGATTTTTTAATTTTTATCCTTACATTTGCTGTCAGCATTGTGAATCTTCTTTCATTGCCCTCAAAGATACCAACTACTCTGTATGTATCATTCTTTCCCCTTGAAACTCTTACGTAAGCATGTCACCTCCGTCACTGCCCAATGCTAGACTGCTTGGAAGTGACTTCTGCCAATGGTCTTCCTGAGATTGCCTTTCATGCTTTTCCTCTGTGTTGGATCTCTAGTTCTTGGGTACCACACATTCTTCTTTGCACTGTTTTGGAAGCATATCAGTTTGGGAAGTTTTGAAAATCAGAAAATGTCTGTGCTGTACCCTCCCCCTTGACTGGTAGTTTGGATATATAATTCTAGGTTTAGAGATATTTCTCTCAGAATTGTTAAGCGGTTGCTTCATTGTGTTCTGATTTCCACTGTTGATGTTAAGAAGTCAAATGTCATTTCTTTTCCCCCCTTTCTCAATATTTTATACATCTCTTTCTTCCAGTGGCCTGAGAAAGTGTGCCCTGACACAGACCTGTTTACTTTCATTGGCTTGGCACTTGATGGGACCATTCATTCTGGAAACCTATATCCTTCACATTGGGATATGTTCTTGTATTATTGATTTTCTGGATAACGTGCTTCCCTCCCCATTTTGTCATTCGCTCTCTCTGGGAACCTGTATTACTCTTATGCTGCATTTCTACACTGACACTAATTATCTTACATTTTTCTCTTGTTTTCCATCACTTTTTCATTTTTTTAAATTTTTTTAGGAATTTTAAAAATCCACAATGATATTATTTGGTTTATTTTTGCTATCATGTTTGGAATTTCCAAAACATGTGCATATGTATTTGTATGTATGTGTGCACATGCATATGTATTTGTGAGTGTGTGTCTGTGTGTGTACAGGACCATATACAAGGCAGTGATGTGCGTTTTCCAATCCATGGTAATGTGATATGAACTGCTGCTGCCACACCCAAGGGTTTGGCAGAGGAGGAAAAACTGAAGCTGTTTTGGAGTTACAAACTGAATTTATGACTGGTCCTGGTAAAATGAGTCTCCTTCCCAAACCTACAGTTGCTTATGTTTGTAAAGTGCTACATTTGCATTTCTCAGTGCTCCCCAGAATTTCCTGTCTCTTGCACAATTCTTTCATTCCCATAAGTCCCTGTTTCTCCTATACTTCCTCACCTCTCCCACAATTCTCCGTTTTCTCTCACAGTTCTCGGTTGTCTCATGATAATATGCTCTCTTTTACAATTCCCCAGTTTCTACCACATTTCTGTTCTTCCCCACAATTCCTCCCCTCACCATAATGCTCTAGTTCTCTAATAATTCCCTGTATTTCCCACAATTCTTAATTCTTTCCACCAGTACCCCATTATCTCACATAAATATTTTCTCCCACAATACTGCCTTTTCTTTCACAATTCTTTGTTCTCTCACAATTCTGTTTTCCTCTACAATTGTGTTCACTTCTACAATTCTGTTTTTTACCACGATTATGTATCTCCCACAATTCCATTCTCTCCAACAAATGTCCATCTCTCCCACAATTCCCCCTTCTCTCCCATAATTCTCTTTTCTCACCACAGTTCTACATCTCTATCACAATTCACAGTTTTATTCACACAGTTCTCCCTCCCTCCTATAGTTCTCCATTCTCTCCCATAATTCCCTGTTCTCTCCCACAATTCCATTTTTTCCTACATGTCTCTGCTTGTCCCACAGTTCTACTCTCTCCCATAATTCTCTGCTTTTCCCACTAGTCTCCATTCACTCACAAAATCCATTCTCTCCCATAGCTCTCTGTTTCTCCCGTGACTCTCCCCTCTCCCATAATTCCCATTCTATCCCATAATCCCATTCTTTCCCACTGTTCTCTGCTTCTCTCATAATTCTGTACTCTCTCCCATAATCCTATTCTCTCCCATAGTTCTCTGCTTCTTCCATAATTCCTTGTTCTCTCCTACAATTCTGTTTTCTCTCATAAGTCTCTGTTTCTCCCACAATTCTCCATTCTCACCCATGGTCCCATTCTCTGTCATAATTCTGTGCTCCCACAATTTTCTGCTTCTCCCACAATTCTCTATTCTTTCCTATAATTCTCTGCCTCTCCTACAGTTCGCTGTTCTGTGCCACAATTCTGTTTTTCCTATAATCCCACTATCTCCCATAATTCTCCATTCTCTTCCATAATGCCATTCTCTCTCCCAGAGTTCTCTGCTTTTCCCATAATTTTTTCACTTCTCCCACAATCCTCAATTCTCTCCCATAATCCCATTCTGTTCTACAGTTCTCTGTTTCTTCCACAGTTTTCTGTTTTCCTATAATCCCATTCTCTTCATAGTTCTCCGCTTTTCCCACAATTCTCCATTTTCTACCTTAATTTGCATTCTCTCTTATAGTTTCCTGCTTCTCCCATATATCTCCTTTTCTCCCACGATTTTGTTCTCTCCTGTACTTCTCTGGTCTCTCCCATAATTACTTCCCTCAATTCTCCATTGCTCTCACAGTTTCATATTCTCTTCCACAATTCCCTTTTCTTCAATAATTCCCAATCTCTCCCACAATCCTCTGTTCTTTCCCTCAATTCTGTCTTCTCTCACAATTCTCTTTCCCACAGTTCTCTGTTCTTTTCAACAATTGTCTGTCTCCCCCACATTTTCTTGTTTTCTCCCTCATTTTTCCATCTTTTCTACAATTTGGTATCCTCTCCCACAGTTCTCTGTACTTACCACAATTCTGTTCTCTTCCACAATACTCCATTTCTCCCACAATTCCAGTGGTTATTGGATTTGTAATTCACCTTTTAAAGTATAAACAACAGTCAAGGACCTTCCAACGTGATTTTTTTGACGGAGAGGGCACAGTAGGCTATAGTTGTTTGAAATGGCCATCTTACCATATAAACAGAAAACCAAGATAGAGAAGGTAAGACAGCAATAAAAGGCTGCTGATTTTGAGAAATCCATAGGTTTAGGGGCCAGATGAGTTCAGTGTTAGACGCACCACTGTTGTGATGACAATAGTTATCTGGGTGGTAAAATCCAAGAAGCAGTTCAGAATGCAGAACCGAAACTCAGGAAACTGGGAGCTGATTGCAAGAAATATAAATCACCAGGAATGGTTGGACATGAAAGCCACAAATAGTCATGGTCATATCCTTCAAGGCTTTTGTTTCTTGCTGTCTTTCCGTATTTACCTGTACTTAAAGAATCTTCTGCCTTCAGTTGGGCTTTTGTGCTGGGAAGACAATGCTTGACTAGTCAACCTAAATGTATTCCTGTCCCTTTGGCAGTTTTTCTTCTTGTAAGCATTGTGAATTAATAAATTGGAGAGAGCAGAAGTAAAAATGGAAGAAAAATCAAGAAGGTGAGGCATGAGTGGCTGTAGAAGGAGGGGAAGGTTCTTTTGAGTGGTTTGGATTCATTCTAAAGTGAGATTGAAGACTTAAAGCCACAAGAGAGAATCCTGACAAACCATTCTGTACCACCACCACATCAAACACAGTTTTCCAAGAAATATGCTTTGGGGATATTAAAATTTGTATTTTAACTCTTGAATCCTAGTAGGTACTTTAAAGTAGGGCTTATTGAACTATCTGTAGTGAATGACTAGATGTTTGTGATATTATTTTATTGCATGGTCTCCTTATGCAATAAAAGCCAAAGATATGCAGGTTCTAAATGCAGAGTTATTGGTACAAATATTTAAAATATATAATCAGACTATAGCAAAGGTTTGCAGTTTTCGTCTTTGTCTGTCTTTCTTGTACACACACACTCCAGCAATGGCAATATAAGGCTTTACATTCAAAGAATTAAATTGCGAATAGTAAGGCACTGTTAACATAAATGCTAAAATATGTTACTCTTGCCCCTCTGCTTGGAGGGGGGTGCTTTTTACTAATTTGCTCAAGGTTCCTCTTCAGTTGTACCTCCCTTGATGTTACATCAGAGCTGAGGCAGCCATGTTAGTAGGAAGCCTAATGCATGGGGTTATCTGAGGTGTTCTTTTGACTCCAAATCTCTTCTTAAATTGATCAGTCAGTGTTCTCCAAAGAAACAGAACTGATAAGAGATCTAGCTATCTATCTGTCAACCAATCAAGAGACATATTTTAAGGAATTGGTCTACACAGTTGTGAGCACTGCCAAGTCTCAAATCTGAAGGGCAGGCCGTCACACACACATTTCCTGAGCCTGCATATGGAGCCAGTTTTGAATGCCACGGGGGGTGGGACATATTCCCTGCTGCCTCACCAATACTCTACTGAGGCAGTGAGACAGGCATGCCTTCGGGGGATTTTATTTATCATGGCTAATTTATAAAGTTACTGTGGGAGTATAAAGAAAATATACTTACCCATGGCCTCTGCAGGCGATGCCAGTGCAGCCGGTCCAAGGCCCACACTTTGGAGGGTAAGGCTTTCGAGCATCCTAGGTGTTGTCTGTAGTTGAAAAAGCACAGAGGTCAAGAGTGAGCATTTTGGAAGTTTTGTAGCAGTTTAAAACAGGGCAGCAGGTAGAGGTGGGTGGGGCGGGGGAAAGTGGTAGCGGACAAATGGAGACAACTGTATTCAAAGATTAATAAGAAATGATTAAAAAATAAAAGTGATTTTATATGTGATGAATCAGATACTAAAGAAATTCGACTTTTGTTTGTTTCCTCTTTATTTCATTTTATCAGTAATTTTTCTTTTTTTAAATTTATTTTTCTAGAGAGAGGGGGAAGGAGGGAAAAAGAGAGGGAGAGAAACATCTATGTGTGGTTGCCTCTCACATGCCCCCTACTGGAGACCTGGCCCGCAACCCAGGCATGTGCGCTGACTGGGAATTGAACCAGTGACCCTTTGGTTTGCAGACAGCACTCAATTCACTGAACCACACCAGCCAGGGCTATTATTTTTTCTTGCTTTTTTTGTTCAAAAAGTATCCATCTGTGATTGATTATAAATTTTAAAAATCTAGTCATTCACTACAGATAGTTCACTAAGCCCTACTTTAAAGTACCTCATAGTGAGAGGAAATTGCTTCTCTTTCCTGTCATGTGGAAGCAAGGGCATTGTCTACAGTTTTCAGTTGCCCCAAGTGAATTCAGCTTTATAATAGATTATCAATGAGATGAGTATGACTGTTCCGTTGTTTACCATAATAATATAATCAGCGCCTAAGTTTAAGTAATAATTTCAATAATAATGTACTTGATTTATTTTGTAAAGTTGCTTTATGATTGCTCAAACTGTCCTTACACTTTATTCTCTTGCCTCTTGCAGCACCGTAGCGCTGAGCACTGAGCCACCTGAGGTGCTGCCGACGTGCGCTTTGAGGGTCACCTACAAGGGATCCGCTGCCCCAGTACACGCATCCTCAGGTGGGTCTGCTATGATGCTGGAAATTCTAACACTGAAAAGTGACGGCTGAAATGACAGTGTGCTAATACTCCTTGTGAAACACCGTGAAGTGTATATTTTACTGTGTCAGGTAAAATGGAAACAAAGGACTGCAGGTTATGTTAACAGGCAACTATTTAAAAGAAAGTCCAGTTTATGGGAACTTCTTTTCACTTTAATTTTTTTTTTTTGGTTGTTGTGTGTTCATATGCTTTGTTCTGTGTGAGCCCTTGACAAGATGTATGTTCTGTGTGGTGAAGGAAGGGTTAAAATTAAGAATATTCTATCTGTTAATTTAAAGACCTCCCGAAAATTGGGTGTGTGGGGCTACTTATTTATTTTCACAGGGAACTTCAGTCTGGCCCCCAAAGTACTACAGGAAAACACTGTGAAAACCATCGGTTTCAACCTTTAACTAGATTACATTTGTTTCGCGAAAGTTACATCAGTAAGATCAAACTTCAGAAGCATGGTTTGGACGTTCCTTAAGCAGGACAAGTGAGCGTCCCGTTGTTGGCGGTGCTTACCGAAGAGAATACTGGGTCCTTACAAAAGAATTCTCTTCTCTGCCTTTCTTTCTTTAGTGATCTCTCTCCGGCTTTGTTCTCGCCCACCCTTCTGTCCTTCCTCCCTTTTCCCATCGCCTTCCTGCCCTTTTGTTCCCCCTTCCCTTGCTTTGAACACATTTTTGAGCACCTACTATGTGCAAGATATCATGCGAGCCACAAAAAGAGAGAAACGATGTGCTTCGGCACCAATAAGGAGGCCCCCAGGCCACTGGGATGGAGAATCTTGAACAAAAGAGATTTGATGGAGTTTCTCCTGCAAAGGCAAGGGGAGAAGGGTGGTCAGAGGAGAATATTCTCATGGGAAGGGAGGCAAGATTTGAGGAAAGGAAGCTGAAGGACATACACTTCCACTCGACTTGGGAGCGTGGCAGGAATGCTTGGTGTGGAGGAGGTTAGCACTGGTCAGTGTTGTTTAAAGGACTAGGGGCCTGGTCTCTAATTTAAAGGGGCATGGGGGTGGGGCATAGCAGGTGGGGAACCAAAGGAATGTACTGTGATTTGAAAACTAAGCTGAAGTGCTAATTCCATTGTGAATGGGGAGACAAGAACCTTCCCTCTTTTGAGTTCAAGATAAGTCTCTACAGTCTAGGCTTGCTTTCCTAAATTCTTCTTCCTTTTTTTTCTGGAAAATGAGAGGAATTCTTTTTTCCAGCCACCAAAAAGCATTGGCTGTATTTAACGTGAATTTGTGAGCTTATTCTATAAGTTCCCTGGTTGTGTCACATGTATACACGCTTCGCTGCAAAATTATTCCTGCAGCGAAGACGTGCTTTTTTCTCCTTTGTTTTCCATAGGGGACCTTTCTGAACCTGTCTAAACAGGTGAGTGGGAGGATGGACTGATGGGTGGGCGGGCACACGGATGAGGGGATGGGATGACAGGTGGGTGGATGCATTGGGGGATGAACTAAATATTATACATCAGTTCCCACTGACCATTGAAACCATTCAGTGTAATTGAACTGCCCATATCTTAGGGCAACTCTGCCACCTATTTCTGAGTTTCATCTGAGTGAAGTTTAAAATCACTAAAGCTTTATTCATTTGATTTTGCCACTTTATGTATACTCTGAAATTTGGACAGCTTGACAGTAATATTTCTACTTACTTTGTGTGAGTTTGATGTTGGCTTTTGCGAAGTTGTACATATATGGTTTATAAACCTTCATATTTGGGGGCTTTATATGTTTTCTTACCTCTTTGGAAAATGTTACAAGACATGTCATGATGAAAAAGTTTGCAAAGGGAGAACGTGAGTTAAAAAATCATAGTTAACAAGAGTGATTTAATTGGACCAGAAAATGGAAGCCCAGATCTAGATCCTCTAAATTAAAAAAAAAAACAAGTGATTTGGGGTGATCACTTTAATACTGGACATTGCCGCTTTGATAGGTAGGAATTTATCGCAAGGGGCAGATTGGTGAGATCTGCCGATTGTATGATTCTTGTCAAGTGCAGGAATCCATGACCCTGTGATCCAGAACCTATGAAGTCTACCTTACTAACACACCTCCACACAAACATCTCACAATCTGCAGTGTGAGAATTATTTTTTTTTAATTTTTAGAGCAGCTTTGGAGGGAAGAAGCATAATCCCAATTTTTCAGAGTAAGAAAATCTCCAACAAAAATTGCCACTGGGGGGCGATGGAAGTTCAGAAATTGCTCTGTAGCCCCTGAGGCAAGCTAGCACTTCAGCTGGTTTATTTATTCAACTGGAATTTGGACGTGCGAAACACCAAGCTCAGAGAAGCTCGGAGATGAGGAACATAGTCCTGGGGAAAACCTACCAAAGATGGAATTAGCATGTTGGCGGACTGCCTTTAACACAAAGAGCTTTCCTTCCTTGTGCATTTTAAGAATTGACTTCAGTTCCCATCAGTCTGAAACAAAGGGAATCAAGTTAAACTGCAAAGAAACGAGACAGCAAAGAACGGTGCCTATTTATCATTACCTGCAAATGCATGTAAGTGTACAGTCGTTAAGGGTCACAAGGACATCTCCCAGCCACTTGGATCAGAGTTCTGGGTGGTGTGGGCGGGTCTAAATCAGGAACTTTCCTGCGGGGAGGAGGGAGGTTGTAGAGTTTATCTTAGGAAACTCCCAGTCATAGCTAACACTTCAGGTGACAGTTAAAGAATCTACTGAGTCAGAGTTTAGACAGGTTTAGAAAAATATCTTTTAGAAATGAAGGAGAAAAAATGTGTCTTCACTGAACGGATAATTTTGCAGCCACCTGGTGGTGTACTGCAGGCCTCGTTTCTCCTTCCCGATTTCCTCTGTGGAGCTTGGGACCACTGGTGGGGCTTGGACCCAACCCTGGCACCAGACTTTGGCCAGCCCATGCCCTCAAGCATTATCAACGCCGGGGCTCCGGCCACTTAGCGTCCTTGGTCTTCTTTTCTTTCCCAGATTCCATCCAGGTATCACCAGCGCCCAGGATTTTGTCCTGCTTTGGCTCCAAAGGACAGGGAGATGTGATACTTAAGAAAGCAATTCCAGAATGTATTTGTGTGCATAACAGAAGGCATAAATATGTCCAAGAAATTATGTTCCATCCCATGTCCCGTAGGCTCTCTGTGTCTAAAGCCCTCTGACCATAGGCGGGGTGGCCTGGGAGTTCTAAATTTGTAGCTAGGATGAAGAGTCATGGATCCCAATGTCCAGTGCCCTGTGCTTTCTAGAAGTTGCTGATGTATGTTTCTGAGGACACTCAGAATATCTGGAAGTATGTTTATATTAGTGAAGACATATGGGGTTTTGAGTGAGAAGCCCAATTTGAATTTGCTAAACAGAGCAAGGAATATATTGGTTCATATCCTCAGGAAGTCCGGAGTGGAGTAAGACATCAGGAAGGGCTAGATTCAGGGGATCTGCCTCTCTCTCTCAGCCAAGTTGTCCGTCTGTATGATGGCCTCTCTCCCAACTTCTTTAACATTCTGGGCAGTTAGCTCCTGTGGGGACACACACTTTCCCTTGCTCAGTCACTATGTCTGGAGTAGAATGGGGCAATATGATTTGCGGGGCCTGGGGTGTTATAGCTGATAGCCCCCCCCATAGAACCATGTGAAGGGGGCAGAGGATGTTCCTCAGATGGAATGCCGTGGGACAGGCTGAACGGCCCGAATCTACATGCAAATAATTTGTATGGACAGGGAGGTTGAGAAGCCAAGTTGTAGTAAGACCCTGTTTAACAATCGTAAAATTATCCCCAACTGTAGTCTCGTGTCCCTAAATTCTACCATAGGCCCAACGAAGAAGGTCTGGATTCTCATATAAATAATTTGGATAATGTCTCTACTAATTCAAAGAGGACCTAAGAACTATTTTCTATTGACAAATGCTTCTACGGAAAAGGATCCCGAGTTGGAATCAATACAGTAAGAAAAGCACCGTCAATTCAATAGTGGATGCTGAAAAGAGAAGGAAACAGGAGTGTCTAATAATGAAAAGGGCCAACAATTGCATTTGGGAGCAACAGTCTGAAATGATCCCTGACAACCCCTTAAGGTCTACAATGTAATTATTTGCAAGGTTCCCCGAATGCAAGTGATCTGCTCGCTGTGTATATCCTAATCATTACAAAATGCACGCCCTGGTGCATAACATAAACTGAAACAAAATAAAATTTCCAGGAACTCTGGACCTAAAATAGCTATAAGCAAACACTGATAAGGTATAAATGGAGACAGCAGGACATTCAAGCCTGAGTGACAACAGCCTTCGAGACTGACAGGGTTGCCAGAAGCCACTGTGCTGACAAGAAGAATTACTGAGGTCGTAGGCCTGGCAACCACATCTACACAGAATTCCAAGGTCTCCTAGGAAGAGAACTCCAGGCCCTGGGGTGGGGTGGCTTAGAAAGTTCCAGTTCTTCTCCAGGCTCTGAATGTGGAAGCCACTTTGCTTTTTACAACCTCCGCAGCCTCATTGGTGAAGTGGCACTTGTTTGGTAATGGGCCAGAGAGGAGCTCTCTGGGCTTTGTGAGCCGTTGCCTCAGTCCCAGCCCTGCTAAAACCCAAACCCAGATAATCCTGGGTAAACCCTGGCGGTGGGCCAGCCGACCACAGGGCTGCCGTGGACTGCTAGCGCCTTGCCACCTGCTTTCAAACCCAGGAGATCATTCTAAACACAGAGGTCTGAGAGCCACTCCGTCAGCTGTGGGAAGGAATTGCTGAAAGACTTGGAGATGACTTTCAGGAGGTAGGGAGAAAACGTCGAGTTTCATCGGGTTGGGTATTCTTGGCTCTGCCTGATGTTGAGGTAGAACCCTAGCAGCCAGCCTCCTGCCCAGACCTCATCGGTGGGGACGCTTCTTCACTCTAGGTGAGAAATAGACACTGTGTCTCCAACTTGACATTTCAGTTGAGGAATGATGGGAGCTCCCAAAAGATATGAGGTCCTTATGAGGCCATTATTTTTCAACTGGGATCAATGGCTCTCAACTGCTTCTCAGCCTTGGCAGCTCCATGCATTCACTGGGGACAGTTTAAAAATCTGAATGCCCAGCCCACTCCAGACCCATTTCATCAGAGTCTCTAGGATTGGGACTCAGAACCAGTAATGTTAGAGTTTGAGAACCATGGGGCTACAGCACACTGCCCAAGAGAAAATATATGAGCTGTCATTTTCTAGTAGGCACATTATAAAAAGTAAAAGACACATGAATTTTTATGATATATTGAATTTAACACAACATATCTGAACTTCTTCACTTTAACCTATAAGCATGATAAAAATATGAATGGTGCATTTTACATAATTGTTTTTCATGCTAAGTCTTTGAAATCTGGTGTGTCTTTTATACTTATAGCACTTCTCAAATTGGATGTGAAATTTTCATAAGAAATGCTTTGTCTGTATTTAGATTCATATACCTGAATTATTTCAAACACATTTTAAAATATTCCAATAACAGAATCAGGTATTCATTTTCATTTAAATTTTAATTAAAAGAAAAAATGCAGTTTCTGTCTTACTAATCACATTTTAATTTCTGAATAGACATTTTGGCAAATAGCTTTGGTCATGGATAGCCCGTATGCAGGGCAGCGTGTGTCTCAAACTTTAACTTGGGCATAGAAATCACTGGGCAGTTTGGTTCAAATCTCGGTCTGGGGTGGAGCCTAAGACTGCATTTCTAGCAACCTCCTATATGATGCTAATGATGCTGGTCCAGGTACCATACTTTGAGTGGCAAGGGACTATAGTAATCTTGAATGGGGGGCACCTCATCTCTGATTGATTTCTCCACTGGCTTAGTGGTATTCTCTCACTTCAAAGGCTAGGCAACGTGGGCATTCCTATAAATATATGTAAAATACATAGGTATACATACATACACACATATATGTGTGTATGTATCTGAGTATATGTGTCATAACTTGTCTAGGCACATAAGTAAACTTTGCACATATAAGGAACACTTCACTTTATTGTCATTTTCACTTTATTTTCAGTTCACCTACTCTTCTTTGGTTCACTGGAACTAAATAATGGCTGAGTGTTTCATCTTGATTTAGGTCCCTACTATATTCATTTGTTTGCTTTTCCTTAAATGGATGCCATGGGTTCCCGCATTGTCTTTCAGTGCTTGAAGGTATTCGAAAGTATTGCATGACCCGGGCTCTCGGTGGTTTTGTGTACAGTGTGAGTAAATCCCGGTTCTGTTTGGTTCCCTTGTACTTGTAGGTGGAAACTTTGTGCTCCAGTATTTGTGGTCCTTCCTAGAGAGGCTTTTTCATTCTTCTTTAGATCTCAGTTTGGAAAGGGTATAAATTACTTCTGAGGTGTTGTTTCAATATTTATCCAATTCATCTTGTCTCCCTGAGCCAAAGCTGGTGAAACTCCTAAGCCAGGTTCTAAAAAACAAGCAAACAAACAAATAAAAAAGTCCAAAGAAAGTTAAAATTGACTGAGATCTTTTTGAGGAATTATAATCTGAGAAATTTGTTTGAGCGTAAATAGCAACCAAAATGGTAGTGAAATTGAAGAAATTTGTCATGCTTTTCCCTTTGTTGTCCTTCAGTTTCTTGTAGGGGACAAGTTATTTTTTTGTGAGAAAACTGTTATTTTTACCAGTTATTGAAATCAGACAAAGGAAGATATTAAGGACATATCTATTAAAACTTTTGAAAACACCCAGAGAATTATCCATTAAAATTGAAGGAAATAAAATGAGGCATAACAGTTAGGTATATCAAGGCAGGATGGAGAGGAAAAATACTGATTTTTACTTTAATCTCAATTTTAATTTCATTATCTGTTATTGGCCACATGAGGAGGAAAAATTGTATTTCTCTTTTCATAATGGGACAGAATACTTATTCTGTATACAGTTATAAATCTGAATAATTATAAGCTCTTGTATCATCCATGAAAATGGCTCTTAATTCAAAAGCTTAATTCACTGGTCTAGATTCTAGAAGAGTCAAATGTCCCAAGGGAAATCAAGCTGGAGCTTAATATTAAATGAATAGTCTATTTATTTTATTTCTTTCGTTTTAACTTCATGGGTATCTCTGAGTAAAGTTTGGAATACGGGGCATTTTGTATTTCCTGTGGATCAAACTGCATTTAATAATAGCAACAATAATAGCTAACATTTATTAACTGCTTAATGTATGTCAGAGCCTAATTAATTTATTTGCATTATTTTATTTCTCATTAACAACTTCATGATGTAGGTCCTATCAAAGTATAATCTTAAAAAGCTAAAAACACGACTCTCATACAAATTCAAAATAAATACATGTTAAGAATTTACTCAACTCATTAATGATGGAACCCATCAAAAAACCGCTGATTCCAAGAGCATTTTGAGGAATTTGGTCTTCGTAGGAATTTTGAAGAAAAAAGTTTTGGATAAATTTCTAAGACAGATTAAAAATGGGTTAATGTCCTACAGGGCAATAAAACCACAACCGTTGGAGTTATCTTTTCTACTGGACAGAAAACTATCACTTACATGTAACTTTAGAGCAACTAAATTCTAATCCAATAAAAAATAGAAAGTCAAATGCAAGTACATTCCCTAGGTAATTAAAGAACTCTTAGGTAGGTAGGTTAGTGCCCCAGTAAGCCTTTGAAATGTCATGCCACAGCCCATTTCACCTCATTCAAAGTTTGGAATAAGTTTCTTTTTTTTTTTTAATTTTTATTTTTATTTAATTTTAGAGAGAGGGGAAGGGAGGGAGAAAGAGAGGGAGAGAAACAGCAATGTATGGTTGCCTCTCACATGGCCCTCACTGGGGACCTGGCCCACAACCCAGGCATGTGCCCTGGCTGGGAATCGAACCAGGACCCTCTGGTTCCCAGCCCGCGCTCAATCCACTGAGCTACACCAGCCAGGGCTGGAATAATTTTCTTAACAAACTTATAATTATCCACATTTTACCAATGAGGAAGTTGATGCTGAGAGATTTTAAATAACATGATAAGGGGATCACAGGAAGGGCAAAGCAAGACTGGAATCCAGATCCTTCTGACACTTAAACCCGCTGTCTTATACTTGTTGAAATCCATTTTGTCCTGTAAAATC
>PVJI01026843.1:0-18469 GCA_004026765.1 Micronycteris hirsuta
ATAATCAATAAAATATATTTTTAAAAAAGAAAAGAAAATTATGAGACACTGAAGAAAGAAATAGAAGATACAAATCTGTGGAAGCACATACTGTGTTCATGGATAGGAAGAATTATCATCATTAAAATGTCTATATTGCCCAAGCCAATCTACAGATTCAACACAATTCCTATCAAGATAACAATGACATATTTTACAGAACTAAAACAAATATTTCAAAGATTTACATGGAACCACAAAAGGCCACACATAGCAACAGCTGAGAAAGAAGAACAAAATTGGAGGAATAGTGCTACCTCATATCAAACTATACTACAAGGTCATGGTAATCAAAACAGCATGGTCCTGCCATAAAAACAGACACATATATCAAAGGAACAGAACAGAGAGCTCAGAAATAAACTCACACTCTTATAGTCGATTAATATTCGACAGAAGAAGCAAGCACATACAATGGGCTAAGGATAGTTTATTCAACAAATGGTGTTGGGAAAATTGGACAGATACGTGCAGAAAAATGAAACTAGACCACCTTCTTATACCACACACGAGGATAAATTCAAAATGGATCAAAAACTTAAATTTTAGACCTGAAACCATAAAAATCCTTGAAGAAAACATAGGCAGCAAAGTCTCAGACATTGCTCATAGAAGATTTTATTGGATTTATCTCCCCAGGCAAGGGAAACAAAAGAAAAAATAAACAATGGGACTACATCAAACTGAAAAGTTTTTGCATAGCAAAGGAAATCAACAAAATAAAAAGACAACCCACAGAATGGGAGGACATATTCGTCAATGCATCTGATAAGGGGTTAATATCCAAAATTTATAAAGAAGTTAACAAAACTCAACAGCAAAAATCAAACAACCCAATTAAAAAATGGGCAAAGGACCTGAACACATACTTCTCCAAAGAGGACAGAGATAGCCAACAGACATATGAAAAGATGCTGAATGTCACTAATCATCAGAGAAATGTGAATTAGAACCACAAGAATATATCATCTCATATCTGTCAGAATGGCCATCATCAATAAATCCACAAACAAGTGCTGGCAAGGATGTGGAGAAAGGGGAACACTTTTGCACTGTTGGTGGGAATGCAGACTGGTGCAGCCACTGTGGAAAGCAGTATGGAGATACTTCAAAAAATTAAAAATGGATCTGCCTTTTGACCCAGCAATCCCACCTGTGGGAATATATCCAAAGGTATCCAAAACACTAATTTGAAAAAACATAAGTACTCCTATGTTACACATAGTACTCCTATGTTATACATAGTACTCCTATGTATTACAGTGTTATTTACAATCACCAGGATATGGAAGCAGCACAAATGTTCATCAGTGGATGATTGGATAAAATAAATATGGCACATTTACACAATGCACTACTACTTGGCCGTAAAAGAAGAAAATTTTACCATTTATGACAGTATGGACGGACCTGGAGAACATTATGCTAAGTGAAATAAACAAATAAAAGGAAGATAAATACCATATGACATCACTCATATGTGGAAGATAATGAACAAACTAAACTAACAAGGAAAATGGGGAAAGACTCATAGATGGAGAGCAGGATAACGGAAAGTGGGGGAGGGAGAGGTTGGGGTGGAGGGATTGAGCAAACAGGAAAAAAGACTCATGGACAAGGACAATAGTGTGGTGATTGCTGAGGGACTAAATGGTCATGGGAAAAATATACAATAAAGATTAAATTTTTAAAAAAGACTGATTAGGTAGTAGCTTTGATTTTCAAATTGAGAAGTTTGAGGCATGTTTCAATAACTAAAAAGAAAATAAATGCAGACAATACAGGCCTTTCGTTCAGTAAAAATGATAAATATAAATACCCTTTGTTATAGCAATTAGTTCAATTCTGGGACACTGGTGCCGATGTTGACCGTAGAGTCCCCTCTCTTTTCTGGCTGGGTTAACAGCTCTAAGCCTTTATACACTGCAGTGCCGGAGCCATGTGTGGAGAGAAACTTGTGAAAGGGGAGCCAATCCAGAAGAAAATAAAGCAGGGAGCATGGCGGTAAGAGAGACAGATCAGGTCCTACCATGGTTTACCCCCAACCCAGCTATGTCTGATCTGTTCTTGAACTTTTTTTCGTGAGCCAACAAAGTCCTTGGTTTTACTTATTCCAGGTGGTTTTTCTGTGGCTCACAACCGGAAGGACCCAGAAAAATGTAGAACTCAAATGTTCTAAATTCCAAATTATTTTGTTCAGCCTTGATGAAAATTTTAACCAATCTCAAAATTTTAATAATAGGAACTTCAAACAAATAAAAAAAAAACTGTCGTATTTGCACAGTGCTCTGAGGATCATGTTGCCACCAGAAAGTGGGCTGGAAAAAACCTCAATGACACCGAGAAGAACACAAATATTAGTAGGTTGGGTACAGGTCCTTTCCAGATTTAAAATGTCTGGTCATCATAAATGGATCTAGGCTTGCTAGAAGTTCTCTTATAGCATCTTGGTTGTTAATGGTTGATGGTTCTACAACCCCTAACTTTGAGAGCACGTACTTGCTTTATTAATTTGCTGTGAGAAACTAAATTTGAATTCACTTATCAACTTTGTAACAACTAAACCAGAAACTTAGTTTCATTGATCTTATCACAATAAACTCAGCTGGCATAAAGGACAGAAGAAATCCTCTCAGAGTTAAGAGAAATATTTTTGTTTTTGTGTATATCATGCAAGTAGAAACAATGGAAAGAAATGTAATTTCATTTTACCTTTTAAAATTTACTCCTTTGGTTTTATCTTCCCATCAAAATATGAGCACAGGACTGATTATAATCATCTTTTTATAGAAGAGACAAAGCAAGCAAAGAGATAGTAGTAATCCAGTTGTAAAACAGAGTATATGGAATACGACTCTGGTGATTGACAAAAACACCCTTCACAGCCTTATGGGCCCCGCCTCCCTGGCCCTCACGCAGTTGCTGCTCCCTGAATATAATTAAAAGTAATAACGCTAAATGTTTTTTTAAATCTGAACTGATTTCTGTGTATTTAAGTCAATCTTGAAGATGTTAGTATATTTTATTATTCCTAATGGAATTCATATAGTAAATAACCCAAAGTAATTTACATTTTGTATGTAGTTAAACTTCACTGCATTTCCACTGGTGCCAATAAAAAATGGCTGTGGAAGGGATGGTGGAATTATTCGGCATCCACAGCTCACTGTTTTTTTGGTATGTCTAATTATCTAAACTATATGGATATGTGTGTGTGTGGTTTTGACTTTTTTGTGTTTGATATTATAATTACTAGACATAGTTTTCATATCTTGGAATTATTAGAAAGTTTAGTATATTCAACTGACCACATTAAATTTAATGTTTCAAGTAACTTATGCTAATGTGGTGAAGTTGTATTTCGGGAATACATTCATGAATGCAATCTCTCAGAAAAATTGCCGGGAAAAAATATGAGGCTGCTTAATAAGTTATAATTGGTAAGTTCTGCATTAATGAATAGCCCCGTAAGAGCTAATTCCAGCTAGAGGCTACTCAACTCTGTGTCAGTGGTTCTAAATGTATACATTTTTAAATTTATGTATTGGTTTTTAGAGAGAGGGGAAGGGAGGGAGAAACATCAATGTGAGAGAGAAACATAAATCAGTTACCTCTTACACGCCCCCCAGCCAGGACTGAACCATTAACCCAGGCATGCGCCCTGACCAGGAATCGAACCCACAAACTTCAGGTTTACTGCTGACAACACTCAACCAGCTAGGCCACACAGGCCAGGGCTAAAAGTGTTCTTAACCCTGAAGCAACTAGCATTGGTTTATTGATAACTGTTTTAGGCAGTTATGATTTGGGAATTAGAATAGAGTGCTCACAGGGCATGCCTTAAGAACTTGCTGTGGTTGGCTATCACAGAAATGATAGAAGGAGAATAAGGGAGTGGGATGTCTTCAGATGTCCAGTAGGAAGATGACAGGCACTTCTCTCAAGTGGCAATGATTCCTTGGTGGTGTGGCTTGGTGATGGGCAACTTAAAAATGCCAGAAACAACTTTGGCTTGAAGAAACGCTTCTCAAAGTGTGGTCTCTGATGCATATGGTGATTCTGCAGCATGAAGAATCTCTGAAAATTTCCTTCACTTCATAATGATGAGGCATTGTTCTATCTCTAGCTAGTCTCAGGCCTGATTCAAAATGATGACAATGAGAGTAGTAATGTTGATCATAACTTTGACTGAGGACTTATACTCTGTGCCAGGCATGGCTTTGAACACTTTGTATACATTTTCTAGCCTCGTCCTCACAATAACCTTCTGAAGTAGGTACCATTAGTGTCTTCATTTTACAGAAGAGAAAACTGAGGCACAAAAATGAGGAACATGACCAAGGTCACAAAGTTAGTGGCCAAGCCAGGGTTTAAATCATTGTCTAACTCCAAAATACATGCTTTTTACTTTATTTTTAAAATGATTTTATTTATTTATTTTTAGAGAGAGGAGAAGGGAAGGAGAAAGAGAAACATCAATGTGTGGTTGTCTCTCGCACGCCCCCTACTGGGGACCTGGCCCACAAATAGGCATGTGCCCTGACTGGGAATCGAACCCTCAAGCCTCTGGTTTACAGGCCAGCGCTCAATCCACTTAGCCACACCAGCCAGGGCTGTTGTTTTTTTTTTAAGTGGTAAAATATATATATATAATTTATTATTTTAACTGTCAGATAGGCTAGCAAAATCAAGGCAGGAAGGAGGAGGGAGACATGTCTCACCCACTAACTCAGCAGCCCTGAGCCTGGTCTGATAATATTGCCAGGTGCTCCAACATCACAGAAAACACCGCGCTAACACAGGAGGAGGGCAGTCCTTGAAATTCTATGAATCGTCTCCACCATCTGGGGAAGTAAGCCTTTGAAACTGTGTATTCATCCTAAGGCCTGGAAGATAGTAAGGGATCCAGAGTGCCAAAATCCATAAAACAACTCTCATTAATTGCCTACCTCTGGTCACTATCTGTTTTACGAGGGTGACCGTAATGCTTACACAAGTAACTTCAGGTAGCTGCCCCAACTTTAATCAACTGCCTCCTGTCACGTACCTATTTTACAAGATGAACAAAGGGGTTCTGGGGTGAGATAAGGATTCGGGCTAACAGACCCCCACATATACCTAAGTTTGGGTAGTCATGTACCTCCCCCTCCCTCCGTCCCTGAAAGCTGGTACCACTTCTACCTGCCAATCAATGTGTAACTTCTTCGCTGCATGCTGCCAACTATGTAAGTCCTCAAAACAAGGACTCTCTCTCTTGGCTCTCTGGTAGTCTGGCCTCAGGCCACCCAGCCTCTGGCCACCTGGGCTTGTACTTGCAACCCTGGCCTTTGGCCATCCTTAACTTTCACTGCCATTACCCTGCTTTGCCTAACCCCCACCTAGGAAGACCTAGGCCACTGTCTTCCATGAGAAATTACCAATAAACCCTGCTTGCACACTAATAGATTTGCCCATCTGTAATTTTTTACTGCGTAGGGGAGAATAACCCAGTTTCTGGGAGTTTCTCCCGTAACATAGCCACTTTAAAGTGTGCAATTCAGTGGTATTTAGTACATTCACATTTTGTGTAACATCATCACAATATAGTTTCTGAAAGTTCTCTTCACCCCAACACACTTCCTCGTGCCCATTAAGCAGTGACTCCCCATACCCTTTCCTCCGAACCCCTGGCAATCACTGATCCACTTTCTACCTCTATGGATTTGCCTATTATGGACTTTTCATATAAATGACAACATATAATATCTATGTCTGGCTTCTTTCACTTAGCATAACGGTTTCAAGACTCAACCATGTGATAGCAGGCATCAGCAACTGATTCCTTTTTACAGCCAAATATTTATCCATCGTACCACATTTTGTTTATGTGTTTATCAGTTGATATACATTTGGGTTGTTTCCATCTTTTGGCTATTGTGAGTAGTACTGCTATAAACATTCAGGCACAAGTTTTTGTTTGAGCACCTGCTCTCAATTCTTTAGGTAAAAAATTACAATGTTTTAATCATAAACCTATGCTGACTAAGAAGGAGATGACCAAAATATTTTAAAATCTTCAGACATTCAACAAATTTTGAGAATCTACTGTACAACCACATAGAATGCTAAGCAGTGGGAATATAAATTGCAATGAAAAGGTCAGGCATCATCTTTGTCCTCCTGAGAAATGACAGAAAATTAAATAAGTGAGTAAAACACAGACCTGGCAGCAATTAGGATTAAGGATTCCTTTTCCATTTCTATTAAAGGAAAAGTAAAAAAGGGTAATGATGCACCTGAGCCAGATGCTCTAACAGAATTCTTCTGGATGCAAGAAACAAGTACAACTAAGAGTAGCTTAGTCTTGGCTGGTGTGGCTCAGTGGATTGACTGCCAACCTGCAAGTCAAAGGGTTGTTGGGTCAATTCCCAGACTAGGGCACATGCCTGGGTTGCAGGCCATCTCCCTAGTAGGGGGTGCTCAAGAGGCAACCACACATTGATGTTTCTCTCCCTCTCTCCTTTCCTTCTCCTCTCTAAAAATAAATAAATAAAATCTTTAAGAAAATAAAATAAATTTAAAAAAGAGTAGCTTAAACAATAATGGCATTTATCACCTTATATAATAAGTCTGAGTAGGAAGGTTCCTGAGCAGGGTAAGTCAGCAGCTCAACATCAGGAACTAGGTTTTCTCCATGCCTCTGCTCTGCCATCCTCATAGTCACAATAAGGAATGATAACTCAAGGCATCATGTCCTCTTCTCAAAGAACAGAAGTGGGAAGATGGCAGATGCCTTCCCAATCCCTTTTTAGGTATAAGAAAAATGCTCCCAGATATCCTCCAGAATACTTCCCCTTGGGTCTATTCTGCCAGATTTGCATCACAAGCCTATTTCTACACTAATCATTAGCAAGGGAATGGAAGTACAATGCATGATGTAAGATTAATCAACTTTGAGGCTGAAAGAGGGCCCGACTTCCCCTGGCGCATACAGCCACCTACACCCTAACAAAATACAGGTTCTGGGGAAATGTAAGGGGTAAAAAAGAGCTGTGGGATGGGCAACCAAGAGTGCCTGCCCTGGGGCCTAGGTAAGAGTTCCTGGAAGAAGCCCAGCTAAGTCTTGGTGTTCTCTGGGTTCCAGGCCTCAAATGAATGTCTTAAAAGAAAAACAAACAAAACCCCAAACCTCAATTGTCCAAGACTGAACTTAGGATCCTCATCAAAGTGTTCTCTCCCAGTGCTCCAATTCTTTGTGAATAGCATCACCATTCCAGCTGTACCAGAGAGAAAAACAGAAGTCATCATACCCCTCTCTTCCTCCTCCTCATCCATATCCAGTGTATAAACAAGACTCGTTGATAAAACCTGCAAAATAGCTCTTGAATCTACTACTCTCTTTACCTCCACTGCCATCATTCTAGTTCAAGTCACTATCATCAGTTCTTTCCTGGAGCTCTGCAACAATCTTCTGCTTACTTGAACTTCCTCCACGCCCTTCATGTTGCAGCCAGAGTAGCCTTTTCAAGCATTTGCTCATGTTTAAAATTTGCTACCTACTGCTCCTAGAATAAACACCAAATAAAGCTGTCCCCCGACTTTTTGGAGCCTAGGTCACAGGTCTTTGAGCTTGTGAATGGGCCGTGCTCACCTCACTTTAAGATTTATGCACTTACCATTGCTTCTGTTCATTGCCATCCTTCAGGCCTCAGCTTAGTCAGCACTTCCTAGGGAAAGCTTCAGATTCCTTTGCTATCTCATAGAGAAGTTTATGCTTTTCCTTCGGGACATTTTTCTATGTACTACAAGACCCGTGAAAACACGGAGCTTGTATCTCCTACAACATAATGTGTGGCACACAGTATGTGTTCAATATATAGTTGTTCAATGGCTAACTGAATACATAAGCTTCAGAGAACAGTAGCCAATAACGAATGTAAATTCAGTCTCAGAGAGAACATAAATAAGGGCCGTGACCCACCCACACGGGAAGACCTACGCGGACTACAAAACTTGGAGCTCCTCTCAGTAGCTCCGCCTTTTGGGCTCGGCCCCTCCTTGTGAGTCGAGGGGTGTGGCATAAGATTGCCAGACGCGACGGCAGCCGGCCTCTGATTGGGCATCCAGGGTGCCCGCTAGGAAAAGGGGCGTATCTGAGCTCTCTGATTGGCTCTCTGGAGGCGACTGGGAAAGAGGCGGTGGCAACGCGGAGCTGACGCGGGGAAAGAGGGGACCCGAAGGATAGGGCAGCGGCGGCGTGCGTGATGGGCCCTTGCTACCAGCTTCGCTGAGACTCCCTCGCGTGGGCTGGTCTCGGCCGGCCGCAGTGGCCGCAGCAGCATGAAGGGCGCTCTGGGGAGCCCTGTGGCTGCGGCCGCCACAGGCGCCGCGATGCAAGAGACTTTCGGCTGCGTCGTAGCTAACCGCTTCCACCAACTGCTGGACGACGAGTCGGACCCGTTCGACATCCTGCGCGAGGCCGAGCGCAGACGCCAGCAGCAGCTGCAGCGCAAGAGGCGAGACGAGGTGGTGGCGGCCGCGGCCGGCAATCGCGGCGGCAGGAGCCCGGCCGGGGCCTCGGGCCAAAGACCTGGCGCGGGCAGCGGCCGGCGGGAGTCCCAGAAGGAACGCAAAGGCCTCCCGGCTCCCGGCACGCAGCAGCCAGACAGCCCCGGGGGCGGCCCGCAGACACCTGGTACGCGTGTGGCGTCGGGTACCTGGCGCCTCAGAGTAGGAGGGAGGGGGAGAGCAATGGGGTCACGGAGGTCACCGTTCTAAAGCTGCCCCACTACCCCCAGAATGAGACTGGTCACTAGAGCTTGTTCCAAAAAGGGGATGAGGCTTTGGGAATAGTTGGGTTGAGCTGAGGGTCGTTGTAGCGGAAAAAGGTTGGAAAAGAGGTCGGGCGCGGGGTGGGTGTCATGCCCCTTCCGACCTTTCCCAGTCCCTTCTGGGGACAGGGGCTGCAAGTTTGGAGTACGGCGGTCTCAAAACCCTGGAACTAAGCCTTCACAAGTTGGGCAAAGTTAAGGAATACTGCTGGGGTGGTGTGTGGGATAAAAGGTAGGGTCGCTACTCCGGGGCTCACCAATCTAGAGCTAGTAGGGACCTTCTCCATCCTCCAGCCCACCCTCCGCAGGATCCAGGTCGGGAAGCAAAAAGAGACGTGCTGGGAGGGGAGCCCCACTTGAGGGAGACTGGGCGCACCCGGCCCCTGGCAGTGGTGGCGAAAGCCCAGGGTGTGTGAAGAATCGCTGGAGTGAGATGTGCGGGCCTCTGTGATGGAGTGAAGGCCTGGGTGACCGCTGGGGTGCGATGTGACGTCGGCGCGAGCGGAATGCGGAGGGGTGGACGCTTCAACCCATCCTCTTAATGTAGTTTCCAGTATTGAGCCGGCATTATTTTTCAGTACCGCTTTGGTGTTGATGGGATGTGTGACTTGTCATTAACTCAGGCTGCTTTCTTTAACCTCTCAACAAGGATATTCAAAGTTCCCCATCCCCTGTTTAGTCGGAGTTGCTGCGCAGAGCTTGGTGTACTACTATTTGCATATAGGGAGGGAGGTTGCTTAAGAGTTCGTTTCTCACCTGAACTGCATCAGTGGTGTAGTCCTCAAGACTGCACCTGTGTTTACTATTTTCCTAAAGCAAGGCAGTTAGTCCTAAGGTTTGCCTAGGAGTGTTCAAATTAAGATGAGTAGCTCCATCACTGCAGCCAGTGTTTGGCAGTGTATTCAATATTCAATTCATCTTTACTGGCTAGTTCCTGGCTTGATAAAAATTGTGCATCCCGCAAATTGGCAGTTACAAAACAGTCATGGGGATGTAAAGTACAGCATAGGGAATTTAGTCAATAATATTGTGTAATTGTATGGTGCCAAGTGGGTAATAAAGTTATGGGAGGGATCACTTCCTAAGTCACATAAATGTCTAACCACTATGCTGTACACCTGAACCTAAAATAATACTAAATGTCAAGTATAATTGAAAAATTATACTTGACAATTTTATAATTAAAATTAATTGTGCATTCCAACCCTGAGAAAACAGCTGTTTTAATATTGGGGCTTTAACTCCTGCACCTAGGTAATGTTTACCTTTATGTTTGCAAAGTATGTTCAGCAATATCACTTGAGAATAAGAAATCCAGTCACTATAATACAGATGTTGAAAATGATTTAAAATGCTATCTCAAGATGCCTTCGTAGGCCATAAGTTTATGAACATAGTTAAACAGTGAGACTTGAGATATGTACATTTTGTATTGTTTTATTTTTCTCTTAAGTTTATTTAAATATACTAATAAAATAATACAGAAAGGCTAAGCTTTTCCTTTCCCTTTATTTTTTAACAAATGAAAATTTATATTTTATCCTTGAGAATAGTGTGAAACTGCATTTAGTGCTCACATCACTTTGTAACCTTTGTAAAATTAAAAATGTCATACATTTTTGTTACAAAGATTTTAAGCAAGTTAGAATTGTATGAAGTAAAGTGAAAATCTCTTATTTTTCCTACTATAAACACCTTGCATTTATAGACAGAAATGCACAAAACTATTTCTTTTTTTCTAAATTTAAATCAGGTAAACTGGATTATCGCTTGCTTCTTTCACTTAGCATTGTAATCTATTATATTGATAACCTTTTTTTCTGTCAGTTGTTCAGGAGCCAAGTGATCTGGCTTTTGATATCTATATTAAAGATCTTTAGTTAATTTTGTAGTTAGAATGGAAATTTTGTCATTCTAGTTCTTTTTCAAGTTTGTGTTATTTCAGGAGCAACAGCTCATTCATTTCTATGTACTTGATCGCTGTACTAAACTTATGTGTAATGAGTGTTAAAGAGCTGTTCTCTCGAGGATTTGCAGCCCTAATTGATATAAACTGTACTTTTCTAACACTCAAAAATTTTAATGTAGTTAGAATATTGTGAGTGAATGCTTAGTGTTGTCAAGAAACAGTCAAAACATGTTTGACATATAACGGAAACATTAATCTGAAAAGGATGTGGAAATCATAAGAGTTTCCCATGGAGGTTTTTAATGTCCTTCACTATTTAACAATATACAGTTGACCCTTGAATAACACGGGTTTGAACTTCTCAGGTCCACTTATATGTGGATTTTTCAGTTGACCCAAATTCAAGGGTCAACTGTACATTGACCCTTGTGTGAGCCTTGCTCAGTAAATTTTCCTGAAGTCCTCAGAGGCTTTTTCGTTTTTACTTTTCTTAGCTTTTCAGAACTATTGTTTTTGAGTCAGAATTCAACTTTATTTTGCAGAAAATGTCATTGCAAATTTTATTGTTTTCTGTCCCTTGGTGGGCTTGGGTTTGGATCAGTGAACAACTGCATGTGCCAGCCTTTTGTTGGAAAGGGCTATTGAAATTCAGTATTTGCATTATCCACTTGGAGCTGCTGATCTAGCACAGAAAACCAAACGAGGTTCAGTTGCAATCTTAATCTCAGTACTAAATCGTGGGGAAACAATTGTACCCCTTTATCTTTGTTTTTTGGGTTTTGGAGAGAGAATGAAAAACATGCAGGGTATTGATAATTATTCTAATAAGTAGCCAGTCATGTTGAATTGTGTTTAATTTATACACAGAAAGTTTGAAAGAAGTTTTCATGTGAAGTATGCGTAAATGTCATTTTAAGTTTTGAGTGGTTAATTCCAAATTTAACTGATACAACTCAAAAATAACCTTGAGGAAGGAGAAGGTAGTATACGCTCCTAAGTAATTCTGTAACTGAGTGTAGATATTAAGATTTTTTAAAAATATTACATGTTATAAATAGGAAATTTGAAGCTGTATTAGAATAACTTTTACATTGAGAGAAAAGTATTGAAAGGTATTATTACTGTTACACGTTTGCTTATGACTGTTTTGTCATAATCTGTTATCATATTCCACTTGTTAGATAATTAATTTTCATAATAACGTTTTCATTCTTACATTTCAAATGCCTCTTCCAAGTCTTATCTCTGTTAGAAAGTATGTACCCTGGGATCTGGCGCGGTGTGCTCATGGGCCACTGGGCACGAGTGTCCGTCTGTTTTGTTTCTGCAGTAAAAGCGTAATGCTCTGTAACATGTCCCCGTGTTCTAGACATGTCACAGCTTGGATTGTGACTTCAGTACAAGATGTAAATCGGATTTAAGCATTTCTAGGTCTTGGGACATTAACTTGAGGTTGAACGTAGATCTGTTGTACAACTTTTCACATTTGAAAAAATACTTTATGTTAACATTCAATAAATTGTAGAATTTTATGTTAGTGGTATCACACACATGATTTTTGTTTAAAGTGAGATCGTAAAGTATTGAAACTGCGTTAATACATGTGCCTAGTTTATACAATTTAGATCTAAAATATTAAGTGGGAAAATGGAAAAATATGTATAAATATTGGGTTGGACAAAAAGTCCATTTAATTTATTCCATAAAATAAAAGATATTTTTCATTTTCACCAATAACTTTATTGATTTGGATATTTTGAGTATGTCAGCTGTCTCCCACGTGATGTAATTGATTGTTCTCAAATAGTGTCTCAATTTGATCGCTATCGACTTCAACTGGTCTGCCCGACCGCGGAGCATCATCCAGGGGGAAAAATCTCCAACATGAAGCTTCGCAAACTACTTTTGACATGCTCAATCAGTCATGGCACCTTTTCTGTACACTGCACAAATCTATTTTTGTGTTTTAGTTGTGGTTTTACCTTTTTGAGATAATATAGCATAATGTACTGAAATGTTGCATATTTTCTCCCATCTTCAATATTAAAATGGCTGTTCAAAAATTCACCAGTTTTGATAAGTTCTTTTTTAAATGCAACTGATATGACAGCTGTCACAATACAGTCTAACAAAATTTTGAATGAAGTTAAAGACATAAGCACTACTAGAGGCATCTTACAGATGAACTTTTGAACTTAAAGCCAAATGAACTTTTTGCCCAACCCAATATATTCCTTAAGAATCATGTTTGTCTAAGTAGGAGCGGAAACCAGCAATTTCAAAAATACTCATTAATTCAAAGGCATTTAATATTTTTATAGCCATATAACCAATTGAAGGGTAATTTATAGACAAATCAAACATACTGTAATAAACATTGTACATAATATTTGAGATGGGGACTTTTTAAATGTATACAAAGAAAAGATAAACATTTTTGGAAGATGATTTAAGCATTGGAAAAAGTTCTTTGGTATTAGATGCTTATCAGACATCTGAGTAACATATATGCAGACATCTGCGTAACATTTTTAAAGCATCGAACCGGAGGGGCAGGGAGTAAGGTAAGGCAAGAGGAGAGAGGGAGGGACTGGAGTGGTCGTCCACGTCCAGCTGGGTGCCGGCTCCATGGATGAGAGATGTGTCTTTCAGTGCTTACTGGCCTTTGTATGATTTGGCAATACAACTTTGGCTTTGTCTTTGAGAAGTATGGTCATAAATGCATAAATACCATCAAATAGCAGGAAAATATTTTTCTAATTATAAAACACTAGTGGTACAAGGTATATTTAAAACCAAAAGCCTTAGTAGCTGGTGCTGAACCATAGTTGGGGCTCTAAAAACACTATTTAAAGTACAGGGTTTTTATCCTAAAATTTTCTGGATGTAGTTTAGCTACCATATTTTGATAAAGCTGCTTTTGTGAAATGTAGTTGGTTTAGCAATTATATCCACAGCTGTCACAGGGTCATTGTGAGATACTGTCATTACAGGTTAGTTGATATAGTTTGTTTACCTTAATCATACTTTCTAGAACATAAGGGAAAGCATGTAATTCAGTAGTAACTTAAAACATTTATGTAACTTAAAACTTTTATTAAAAAGTAGTTGATGCTGGGCTATAGTAATATCAACTTTTCTAAACTTTTCCAAATTTCCTGATTTTCCCATGTTGTTGATTTCTAGCAAAGTGAAATGTAGAAGCACCTGTAAATAATGTGCCATCATAGATTTTGTGTTCCAGCTCTCCCCTTTGATTTTTCGCCGGCAGGCCACAAGCGAACTCCCAGAAGAGGGGAGCAGCAAGGATGGAGTGATAGCCGGGGGACAGAGCTGACGCTGGATAGAGCAGAGCGGAGATCCTACAGGGACTGTCAGCCCTGCGAGACTGAGAGGCAGCCCAACTCTACACCTGAGAAGTTTGCAGAGGAAAAGTATGTGCTGCAGACAGGTCTTGGCCAGGAGGGTTGAGAACCAGAATGGTTTTCAGAGAATGGCTAACCTTTGTGACCTTTTCGTGGTGCTGGTCCTGGGTATTGTCAATTTAAGTAACAAATCATATTTCCTTAGGTGCCATGTGAAGGATCTTCCATTTATCTCTTAAATGACCTTAATTCTAGGCAATGATTTCATGATGAATTATTTATTGGTAACTATGAAAAGTACTCATAAAAAAACTGCACAGGAGTTTGTTCAAGCGGTTAAATTTTCTTTTGAAGTTTAGGCTAGGGATATAATTTTTTTTTATTTAGCATTATTAATGTAGATCGCTGATTAATTTAAACAAATTGCTAGCCCCATGGTCAGGTCCGTAGGCTCTCATGATGAAATTTGAAGAAAAGCTCATGATGTGTAACACCAATTTCTAGCTCCCATAACTTCTTTAGCAAGTGTTCTGACCTGGAAGATGGTCTTGGGCTGGTGCAGTCTGAAACCACTCCTGAGTGACGTGGCATCATGCAGACCACCTGTGCCCACCTGGACACAGGTAGTAGCAGTTCTTTGTGTCTTATGCTTGGCACTAATAGGATGGATGCTTGCTGCCTAAAGTTTTTGTTTAATTATTAAACCCACATAGTGCTGAGTTTAGATTAAACCAAAACAACTTATGAATCACATTTAAAGGAAAATAAAGTAAAAAAAAAAGGCTTAAGGTGCTTTGATTGAGTAGCTCATTTGGTTGTGGCATCATTCCATATGCCAAAGGGTTGCTGGTTCGATCCCTGGTCAGGGCACATACCTAGGTTGCAGTTCCATCCCTGGTTGGGGTGCGAATGGGAGGCAACCGATCAATATTCTTCCTCTTTCTTTCTCTTCCTCTCTCTCTAAAATCAATGCACATATCCTCAGGGAGAGGATTTAAAAAATAAAAATTAAAAAAAAGGCTTAGTGTAATTTACGGGGAGCCTTATTCCCAAGTCTTTCAATTTCTTGACTACTAATTCCACTTAGGATCCTGGCTACAAGTTTTAACCAAAGAATATGGCTTTGTAAAACTATAGAGTTCATTAAAAAAAAAAAAGTCCAGTAGAGAGTAGCTCAGTGTGAGAGGGCTGAGCAGCTGGTGACGTCTGCAGATCTGCTCCGTAGCACTTACACACTCGGAACATCGAGGTGCGGTGCTCTGCCACCACACTGGAGGTGAGGGTTAGAGAAAGGCTTAATTCTGCCTTTTTTGGTGATTATTTCAAATTTGCTGTGTAATGGCCACAGTCCACATGCTTACAAAAAGCCTTCTGGATCAGAGCTGCTTATTTTTTAGGAAGCGTTTGTATGTTTTTTATTCTCACCTCAGGAATTTATTCTGTGGAGATAAGAAAATTACAGCTCAAGAGCACAAACCCATATTTCCAGTTATTTTTTAGTTACAAAATTATGAGTCTTTAAAACGGATAAGATAGGTCTTTATATGTTAACATGAAAAGATCCCTATTGAGTGAAGTCATACATGTATGTAAGACTAGGGATTGGGTGGGATATGGGACATGGAGGTATTTTTTGTTTTTTCTTTAAAAATAATTTCAGATTTACAAAAAGTTGCAAGAATTATACAAAAAATTTCCATACACCCTCATCCAGATTCCCCAAATGTTACCATTTTACCACATTTGCTGTATTGTCCTACTCTCTCCTTTTCTTTCTCTCTCAGCCTCTCCCCATACACATTCTCCCTTCCTCTCTCACACACAGATACCTTTTTTCTTTGTCATTTGAGATGAGAGTAAAGTGCAGAAATGTCCCTTTATCCCTGAATACTCTAAATGTATTTCCTAAAACCTGGTATAATGATCAAATTTATTAATATCAATACAATTCTATTTAGTTCTCTAAATTACATAACCTACACACCATTCTGATTTCACCAGTTGTCCAGTAATGTCCTTTTTAGCAAAAGAAAAAGAAGCCTGGTTCAGAGTCCAGTACAGGAATGTGCATTGCATTTGGTCTTCTTTAACTGGGAGCAGCTCCGTAGTCTTCCTTTATCTTTCATGAATTGGACTTTTTTTTTTTTTTTGAAGAGTAAAGGCCAGTTGTTTTGTAGAATAGCCCAGAGTTGAGTTTGTCTGGTGTCTCCTCATGGAGTAACCCTATGCATTTTGGCAGGAATACCACAGAACTGATGTCCCATGTCCTCACTGTCTCACATTAGGAATATGTAGGAATTTTTCTGATAAGTCAGGTCTCATCAGAAAAGATACTTTCCTTAGTTTCTTTAAAAGTACTTTTCTTTTCCCTGGCTGGTGTAGCTCAGTGGATTGAGCGCGGACTGTTCGATTCCCAGTCAGGGCACATGCCTGGGTTGCAGGCCAGGTCCCCAGTGAGGGCCAAGTGAGAGGCAACCATACATTGCTGTTTCTCTCCCTCTCTTTCTCCCTTCCTTCCCCTCTCTCTAAAAATAAATAAAATCTTTAAAAAAAATAAAAAAAATAAAATAAAAATGAAAGTACTTTTCTGTAATAAAGGTCCATAAGATCTTTAATAAAAGCAATTTATAGTCTCTTCAGGCAATTTGGAAAACGTAAAATTATAAAGAAAATTAAAACCACCTATCTTACCATCTGAGATGATTACTCTTAATACTTGGCCTATTCTTCCTTTTTTAAAATTTTATTTTAACACATAGATATATATTGGGTTGGCCAAAAAGTTCACTTAGTCTCTTCCGTATGATGGCATTAGGAGTACTTAGTTGTCTGTAACTTCATTCAAAACAATTTTGTTAGATTGTATTGTGACAGCTGTCATATCACCGTGCATTAAGAAAAAACTTATCAAAATCGGTGAGTTTTTGTGCAGCCATTTTAATATTGAAGGTGGAATAAAATGCACAACACTTTTTGCATGTTATACTTTGTCATTTCAAGAAAGGTAAAATGCAACTGAAATACAAAAAAAAAAGATTTGTGCAAATGTATGAAAAAGTGCTGTGACTGATCAAAGGTGTCAAAAATGGTTTGCAAAGTTTCTTGGTACTATTGACATTTTGGCCAAATAATCCTTTGCTGTGGGGCTGTCTTATGCATTGGAAGATGTTTAGCAGCACCCCTGGCCTCTACCCACTAGAAGCCAATAGTGGGAGTTAGCCAATGTACTCAAAATATCCAAATCAATAAAGTAACTGGTAAAAATGAAGAAATGTGTCTTTCATTTTACAGAAAAAACTAAATGAACTTTTTGGCCAACCCAATACTTAGAGCTTAAGATGATCATGAATATACACTAAATACTTCATATTCTTTTCCGTTTGACATGGCGGAAGTCTTTTCCATGTCATTAACAATGTTTGGTAAGCATTTTATTATCACCTATTGTTTATTTTTTTTAAATTATTTTATTGTTGTTCACTTACAGTTGTCTGCATTTACCCCACCCCCAACCCCAGGAAAACCCACCTCCCTCCCTTGCTTCCACCCTCCCCCTTGGTTTTGTCCATGTGTCCTTTATAGCAGTTCCTGAATACCCTTGTCCCCATTATCCCCTTCCCCCTCCCCTCTGGTTACTGCCAGAATGTTCTAAATTTCAATGTCTCTGGTTATAATTTGTTTCTCTGGTTGTATTTTGCTTGCTTACTTCACAAGCGTCTTGGCTGTGGCTGATCTGAGTTCCCCGGTAGCTGATCTGGTCTTGGTGCCTTCTCTCATGAGTCCTTACATAAAACCCCTTAACATTTCATATAGTAAAGGCTGCTTGATGCTGTACTCCTTGAACTTGACCTTATCTGAGAAGCACTTTATCTGCCCTTCCATTCTAAATGACAGTTTTGCTGGATAGATTATTCTTGGTTGTAGGTCCTTGCTTTTCATGATTTGAAATATTTCTCTCCAGCCCCTTCTTGCTTGGAAGGTCTCCTTAGAGAAATCCGCTGACAGTCTTACGGGGATTCCTTTGTAGGTAACTGTCTCCTTTTCTCTTGCTGCTTGTAAGATTCTTTCCTTATTCTTGCCCTTGGGTAATGTTATTATGATGTGCCTTGGTGTGTTCCTCTTTGGGTCCCACTTCTTTAGGGTTCTCTGAGCTTCTTGGATTTCCAGGAAGCCTATTTCCTTTGCCAGATTTGGGAAGTTCTCGTTCATTATCTGTTCAAAAATACGTTCAATTTCTTGGTGTTCCTCTTGTCCTTCTGGCAGCCCTATGATCCGGATGTTGGGTCGTTTACAAATGTCTCTGAGGTTCCTGAGTCCCTCCTCATGTTTTTGAATTCTTGTTTCTT
>PVJI01026844.1:0-18456 GCA_004026765.1 Micronycteris hirsuta
GAAAGGAGAAACTTCTCTCATTATTTCAAGATAAATGTCTGAACCTTCCAGCTCTTGTCGGCCTGCCATAAAAGTATCAGGAACTAAAAATGGATATTCTGTTGTTCACATTTCCTCTAGACCCTGAAATATTTGCCATAAAAAACAGTTGCAAATTACCAACTAATGGTATCTTTTCGGCACTCCGAGGTAAAACCTCAGTGTTTATTGTATCAAACTCTTTCCTTTCTTTACAGTGATCCTCATACAATGTTATCACTCAGAAGTTATGTTGGAAAGTTATTTTCAATTTTTCATTAGGTTCATAAAATTTACTCAGAACAAGTTAAAAGGCCACGATAAAAAGACAAATATTTCAATTTGATTTATGGAAAGCCCTAAGCCTGGGCTTGTGCACAGAGAACAGAAAAATAACCTGACTACTTGTCTCAGTTTAATCTTAGAATTTGCACATATGCATATCACTCCCTTGATTTGACCCTAATTGAAGAGTTCAGCCTGAGAGTCAGCAGTGGTAATATATGCTGGCCTTAAAGGGAATGTATTCTATAACTGAAAAAAAGCAGTGTGTCATTTTCTCATTATTTCAGTGAGTAGAGAAGCTATTTCTCAAAGATAGGGATCCCTTACAATGGGAAGTCATTTGTACTGAACTCAGAAACTGCAGTGCCTTGTTTGCTTCATTGATTGCATAAAGGACTGCTTTATTCAGAACAGGTAGAACTCAAGGATTTGAACTAGTCTAGAAACACATGAATCTCTTTCCTCTAATGTAAATTTAAATTGTGAGAAAATCACTTCCTTTCCAAGACTTCACAAGATTCTTGTTGGGGATCATGGTTCAAAAAGCCACATAGATTTGATCTTCCTTTATTTCAGAGGAGTCATAAATTGCACCATTCTCCCTATGTTAAGAACAACATCTCAAATATGTTTGGATGGATATGGATATGGTTAGGCCTATGCCTCTTGTCTTCTTTGTGTCTAAAAGAAATCAGGTGTTAGCAAATAGCATGTGAGTAACAAGCTTATCATCTATAGAAATGCCTAACATGTTGGAGAGTAAGAGACTTGTTTTAATTACTAAAGACCATCAGTTTTCCTACAAGCCAAAAGTTTTTTCCTCAAAAACATGTTGGTAGGATTAAATACCTACTTTATATATAAGAGAAAAAAATAGA
Organism: Micronycteris hirsuta; assembly: GCA_004026765.1. Taxonomy (NCBI): domain Eukaryota; kingdom Metazoa; phylum Chordata; class Mammalia; order Chiroptera; family Phyllostomidae; genus Micronycteris; species Micronycteris hirsuta. Next base: position 1,182 of record PVJI01026844.1, read on the forward strand.
ATCAACATTTTAAAGCCCAGAAAGACTAACAGAAGTATAATTATATAAGTTCATATCAATGCTAAAATCAGAAGGGAGTAAGTGTAAATCCTTTGTACAATTCATAGTAAATCACAAAAATAAGGAAAAATAGTGGGACAAAAAAATAAAATGATAAATAACTAAAATGTTTTCTCAGAGTGGTTCCAGCTTTTATATTATTCTTTATGTCTCTAGTAGTATAAAATTAGTTAGATATTATGAAAAAAGAAAGGAAGAAAACAGGTTTAATGTAAATCATTTTAAAAAGGGAGAAAAAGATAAGCCGCAATCTTTACCTATTTTTTCTTTTACTTAGAAATGAACTCAGCCTAGCTAGTGAAGCTCAGTGGATTGAGCGTGGGCTGTGAACCAGACGGTCGCCGGTTCGATTCCCAGTCAGGGCACATGCCTGGGTTGCAGGCCAGGTCCCCAGTGGGGGCCATGTGAGAGGCAACCACACATTGATGTTTCTCTGCCTCTCTTTAAAAAAAGAAATGAACTCAATTTAACTCTGGTTTAAAGGTGCTTTAAATGCATAAAGCCAAGACACAGATATGTTCTATTTTATATACTCATTCAGCATCAGCAGGGACCAGGAAAAAAGAGACAATGTGGAAAACACAGGAGTGAGACCAAGTAAAATAAGAGAGGTTCTTCCTATTGAGTGGGGAGTGGCTGGCTGCAGGAAAGCAACTATCAAAGGAAAGAGAGGTAAGTACTCATTGTAGGCATAATAATGGCCCCCAAAGTTGTCCACATCCTATTCCCCAGAACCTGTGAACACATTGCCTGTTATAGGGCAAAGGGGAATTGAGGGTGCAGAAAAAAAATCGAAAAAAAGAGGGCAAAAAAAAAAAAATGTATGAATATCAACAAAACTAACTACTACCTGCAACAGATACAATAATAGAAAGCAAATTATAGCACTAAAGCCAAGTTCTTCAGAGTAAAGAAGTAAAACGGAAGCTATTATAGAATATCCTCCAAAGGGAAAGTTTTAACAAATATTTCTTAGTACCATTTTCCCTTGGAAAAGTAGGAAGGCAAAGAATAAGAAGTAAAACTGTCGTGAGTTTTTACTAGGAATATTATAAGTTTTATAGAAGCATTGTAATAGGAACAAGCCCAGAGGGCATGCTATGACCCCTGGCCAAATGTTTGTGAAATTTGCCCTACTTGTAAAAATGTAACCTTTGTAGTTTCTTTGTATCCTGCAATGCCCAACCAGTTGCTTAGCGCTTTGTAATCTTGTGTCTGGCAGGAAGAGTAGCCTCCTCCTCACTAGGTTGTTATCTAGGAATGCAGATGTAGGAACTGCTGTCTGGAGAAGGCTCTGCTTGCTCATCTCAAGTGATATACACCCCTCTGCATTTCCAGGGAACTTTGAACCTTTATCTTTTTCCCTATAACAAGGTTTGTTTCTCTGTAAGACTTGCTTGTAACATGACACCCAAGTAATGTGTAACTTTGCTACCTTTGAAATGTATAAAAACTAGCTCTGGTCTTTGTCTCATTGCTCAGAATCTGGGGATTTCCCTCCGAGACTGTGCACGAATAAAGTGTCGTTTTCCGTCACAAACTTGGAGTGTGTGAGTCTTTCCGTAACAAAACTATAAATGGATAACATAAAGAAAATCATAAAGAAAAAAAAAGAGAGATTACATAGGGCAGCAATTTTCAACCAGTGCGCTACAAGAATTTTTAAAACATGCAATACCTAACTATTTAGTTGGGGGGCACTGACCTCTTCTTCCTTAGATTGTAAAATGAAAAAATGGCAACAGCCAATACAATAGCCATCTGGTGTGAATGCCCTGTCTTGAACCTTAAATATATAGGTCATTAAATAGATTTGCATCTTATTGGTCATGTCACATAATGAGGTTGTGTCTGATTGCTTAATTCTTGGTACTAGAAATCCTTTTATACAAGTATGAGCACCTGATTTCTTAAAAAGTCACTTTGGGGAAAAAAGGGAAGGTAATTACTATTATTATTGTTGGTAAATCAATCAAAATTATAACTTTTTTGTCAGGTGGGCAAAAAAAAATTGTTTTGGTGTGCCACAGAATTTTAGTAATTAGTTTATGTGGGCCATAAGATGAAAAAGGTTAGAAATCAATGGCCTTGGGCACTGGATTTTTTAATGGGTCTATATAATATCAAGAAAAAAATGGTCGAAGTAACATTAAAAATATGGGCAAATAACATCCATAACAACCAGTTGACATGTAATTCTACATTATTTGAATTCTATATATATTTTATACCCTCTGAAAAACGACCTCAATGAGAAATCACACAGTTTTTAAATGCCAGCTAACTAAATGCAGGTTTTCTTGTACTTGTCTTTGGAGAGTCATATATTGTCATGTGACAAAATGAAAATTTTGTGAGAATTGTTGATGACAAATATAAACATTTGGAGATGTGACTTTTTTCAGTTGCATATGGACTTTCAACTTCTTCTAATGCTGCATTCAATGATAAGACCTGGCATAAATATTTTATGATTTCCAGAAGTCAATTAATGTTTCAAGAATTCTAGGCCATTACCACTCTTTATTTCTCACATCAAACAGATTAGCCAATAACTGAGGAAGATAAATAAAAAATTCTATAGGAAATATTAAGGAATGCAATGGCAGGTTTATGATGCTGTTAAAAAATAAAGTCCAACATGTACTATGTGAAATTGTTTCAGAACTGATCTCCTATCCCAGTTACAGCCATGACAGTAATCTTTTTTGTAATCAATTTTTCTTTTTCTTTTTATGCATTTTTTTATTTTTGTTCAACTATAGTTGTCTCCATTTTCCCCCCACAGCTACCCCTTGCCCCCCCAACAACCACCTCCCACCCTCAATCCTACCGCCCTTTGGCTTTGTCCATGTGTCCTTTATACATGTTCTTTGATGAACCTTCCCCTTTTTTCCCACATGTTACCCCCACCCCACTCTCCTCTGGTTACTGTCAGGTACTTTTTAGTTCAATGTCTCTGGTTATATTTTGCTTGCTTGTTTGTTTTGTTGATTAGATTCCACTTATAGGTGAGATCATATGGTATTTGTCTTTCACTGCCTGGCTTATTTCACTTAGCATAATGCTCTCCAGTTCCACTCATGCTGTTGCAAACGGTAGGAGCTCCTTCTTTATTTCTGCTGCATAGTATTCCATTGTGTAAATGTACCACAATTTTTTGATCCACTCATTTATTAATGAGCTCTTAGGTTGCTTCCAGCACTTAGCTATTGTAAATTATGCTGCTATGAACGTTGGGGTGAATAGGTTCTTTTGAATTGGTGTTTCATGGCTCTTAGGGTATAATCCCAGCAGTGGAATTTCTGGGTCAAAAGGCAGTTCCATTTTTAGTTTTCTAAGGGAATTCCATACTGTTTTCCACAGTGACTGCACCATTCTGCATTCCCACTAATAGTGTACAATGGTTCCCTCTTCTCCACAACCTCACCAGCACTTATTTGTCAATTTGGTTATGATGGCCATGCTTACCTGTGTGAAGTGGTATCTCACTGTGGTTTTAATTTGCATCTCTCTGATGGCTAGTGATACTGAGCACCCTTCATGACAGTAACATTTAAGGATATTGGACAAATAAAGATGTGTTCCTATTGATTCTGTTCTACATAAGTTTAAGAAAAGTCTTTGAAAGTAATGCCTAAGGCACACATAGATTTGGGGTTTTTTTCATATATGCTTATTAAAATATTAAGCCATCAAGAAGATATTTTCTATCTAATCCTTACTTATTATTTTTCTCCCAAAATATCTTCTTTAATTTATGCATTATTTTCTGAGACCACCATGAGTTTTAAGAGTATGTCCATTAAGGTGTGACTTGAAGAAGAACAATCTGTAGAATCTCAATGATAGATTAATGCTGGAAGATATAGATAAGAACTGCTCTCTAATCACAAAATCCCAGCATCTCAGTTGGATAAGGAAGGCCCCTAGAGCTCTTAGATCAAGTTCCAATGTAAAGCAGGAAATCCTGCCACCGCTCACTGGACAGGTTGCCACCCAGCTCTAGTCAAGTATCTTCAGTGAGGCAGAGCTTGCCACCACCCGAGCACCTACTAATCCATTGTTTATTCTAAATTTAACTTCCACCCATATTTCAGTTCTTTTCTAGATGCCAAACCCATGTCTAACTCTATTTTTTATATTTCTTCAAATATTAGATACCACTATCATATCCCGCTACTTTGTCACCTATCCCTTCATAAAGTCAAGAAATATAGGTCAGGATATGTATACATGTCTATTGTTTTAGACCCTTCTATATAGTCTGATGAGCACTTAGCATAATAACTTGCTGATGCATTCACCAAATATGTGCTAAAAGCCTATGAGCTTGCTATCAAGGAAGAAAGTCACATTTTCTCTCCTTATGAAAACTAAATTCTAGTAAGTCAGACAATGACCAGGTATATAAATAATATGAAAAATAATAAGGAGTACTTACTAATTAGGAAAATAATTTTTAAGGTGAGACCTGAAGCATAAAACCTAAATATAAAAAAAGCCAGAAATGAGAACTCAGGGGCACTAACTGCAAAAGCCCTAAAGATTAAAAAAATAATAATTTTTCCTATTTTGGATGATCTCTGTTAGTGCATTTAGAACATAAGTAAGAGAGAAGTTGAAGTGGCAGAAACTGAAACTGGAAAAGGAGACATACCCATAGCATAGTATGGAGTTTGGATTTTATTCTATGTGCAAACAGAATCTATGGAAGAATTTTAAGCAGAAAAGATACATAATCACTTTGCTCTTTAAAATTGCATGCAGCCCTGGCTGGTACGGCTCAGTGGTTTGAGTGCCAGCCTGCAAACCTAAGGGTTGCCAGTTCAATTCCCTAAAATAGCATGCTGGTGGGACTTCCAGCAAGATGGTGGTATGTCAGCATGGTACTACCATCTTCCCATTACCACATCAAAATTCCAACTAAACTACAGAGCAACCATCATTCAAAACTGCCTGAAACCTGGCTAAATGGAAGTCCTACAACTAAGGAATTAAAGAAAAAGCTACATCAACACTAGTAGGAGGAGCGGAGATGCAAAGCATGCTGGTCCCACATCCACGTGTGGCAGATAAAAATTGGTAGGAATATCTTGGCTGCAGAGGTCCCCGCTGCAGACTGAGGGGTCCCAGCCCCAGACCAGGTCCCCCAAACCAGGGTTCCAGTGGCAGAAAGAGAAGTCCCTATAACTTCTGGCTATAAAAACCAGCAGATATCGAGGTTGAGTGAGACAAAGGGCTTCTAGAGTCCCAGGCATTTCCTCTTATAGGGCCCACGTGAACTGTTTTGAACTCACTTCCTCTGAGCTCCATCAATACTGGGGCAGCAGCCTGAAAGGCACCAGAAACAATAGGAAGGAGCTGAAGTGTCTGGCATAAGGGCAAGAACTGGAGGGGCAGCCTTCTCCCAGAGAGAACTCCTATCAGAGGCCATTGTTCCTATTCTGAGCCCTCCCCAAACAAAGCTGGCATACAGGTACAATAACTGAGTCTTTATCCACCTAGCTCACACTGTTTGACCCACCCTGGTGATTTCCTGAGGCCCCAACCCACAACTTTCAGACCCACCCAAGCTGTTTCCAGTGCTTTTCCACAAAAATGGCCTATCTTAGGTCATGTTTCAGATTTTCCTAAAATCTCTCAAACAAGCAGTATTTGACCTATGCAAGCCTTTTACCTCTCATTAAGTAGCCACAAGTGCAACACTAGTAGCAGCCAGCCTTAGTTCAAACTTTGGCCATGACTGGGCACCTCCAAGCCCAGCACAAGTAACAGCCATCTCCAGATCACTTTGTAGCTCAGCCAAGCTGGCCCTAGGCAGAACACAGGCAGCTGCTGATCTTGGCCTGCACCTCCTGGGAGAGCCAGCACACATAGAAGACAGCTTCAGACCACACTGAAGCACCACCCAGCCACTTCTACAAGCAACACACTCAAGGAGAGGACTTGGCAGGCACCAGAACCCCACTGAAGTAAGTCCTGATCCATGGGGTAGGCCTCTACACAGTTGATCCTCCTCAGTGGTCAGAGGTCAGTGGTTGGTGGTCACAGCCATTCCTTGCAACTGATAAGCCTGGGAGTAAATTCCTCCCATTGATGTGCCAACAGAAATCAAGGCTAACTACAAAGGAGACTGCACACAGCCCACCTGATGGAGGGCAGGTGCACACGGAGTGCTCAGCCTGAATGATCAGAAAGGCTGTGCCCCTTGACCCTACAGACCACCTAATACATTAGACCACTCTAACAAGCCTTGGAAACATAGCGGCTCTGCCTAAACCATAGAAACAAACACAGGGAGGCTGCCTTTTTGAGGAGACAAAGAAATGTGGCCCAAATGTAAGAACAGATCAAAACTCCAGAAAAGAGCTAAACAAAATGGAGACAAGCAAGCTACCAGATGCAGAGTTCAAAACACTGGTTATAAGGATGTTCAATGATCAGCATGAAAAAGAACCAATCAGAAATGAAAAATGCACTAAATGAAATAAAGAACAATTTACAAGGAATCAACAGTAAAGCAGATGAAGCTGGCAACCCAGTCAGTGATTTGGAATATAAGGAAGCAAAAAACAACCAATCAGAACAGAAAAAAAAAAAGAACCCCCAAAAATGAGGATAGTGTGTGGATCCTTTAGGACAAATTCAAGCATACCACATTTGCATCATGGAGGTGCCAGAATGAGAAGAGAGAGAAAAAGAATTTGAAAATCTATTTAAAAAAATAATGATAGAATACTTCCCTAACCTAGTGAAGGCAATAGACAAACAAATTTAGGAAGTACAAAAAGTCCCAAAGAAGATGAACCCAAAGAGGCTCACACCATGACACATCATAATTAAAATGCAAAAGGTTAAAAACAAAGAGAGAATTCTAAAAGCAACAGGAGAAAAGCAGGTAGTTACCCACAAAGGAACTCCCATATGACTGTCAGCTGATTTCTCAAAAGAAATTTTGCAGGCCAGAAAGGACTGGCAAGAAATATTGAAAGGGATGAAAGCAAAGATCTACAACCAAGATTACTCTACCCAGCAAAGCTATCATTTAGAATGGAAGGAGAGATAAAGAGCTTCCCAGACAAGATAAGCTAAAGGAATTCATCAACACCAAACCAGTAGTATATAAAATGTTTAAGGGTCTTCTTTAAGAAGAAGAAAATCAAAAATATAACCAATAAAATGACAATAAATACACATCTATCACCAACTGAGTTCAAAAACAAAAACAAAATAAATGAACAAGCAGAGCAGCAACAGACTCACAGATACAGAGAACATTTTGATGGTTGCCAGGCTGAAGGGGGTTTGGTAGAATGGGCAAAAAAAGGGAAGGGATTAAGAAGTACAAATTAGTTGTTAAAGAATAGTCATAATGCAGCACATAGTCAATAATATTCTAATAACTCTTTATGGTGTCAGATGGGTGTGAGATTTATTGAGATAATTATTTAGTAAGTTATTTAATGTCAAATCCCTGGGGTGTACACCTAAAACTAATATAGTGATGTATGTCAACTGTAATTGAACAATTTAAAAATGATTAAAAATAAATAGCATTTAAAATAAATAAATAAACAGCATGCTGGTGGCCTTGGAAGAATGGATGAACATAGGGTAAGAGCAGAAAGGGAAAGATGATTTAGGAGGCTCGAAGTGAGAAATGATGGAGACTTTGCTAAACATACAGCAATAGAGAATGAGAGGTGTCAAGCGATTTGAGGCACACGATTGGAGAAAACACAGATAGGGGTTTCTGATGGTGGGTGCGGATGGTGAAGGAAAATGGCGAACAAAGATGTTGGCTTGATTCCTGCAACAGCAGATAAGAAGAGATATTCAGGAGGAGGTTTCGAGTAGACAATTGCACATGTAGATCTGGAGCTCAGAGAAGAGGACTGGCCTACAGATATAAAATATGAGAGTTACCAACATGTATCCAATGGTATTAATGGTATTTAAAATCACCAAAATGAGTAAGATAACCTAAGAGGAGTTTAAAGGAAGAGTAGGAGAGCTTAGCTTAAGGCTAGTCCTGAAGCATTCCAACACTTTGAGTAGGAAAAGAATTAAAAGAAGCCAGTAAGGAAAAAGGAGAACAAGGACAGAGTTTGGTAGAGGAAGAAGATGTTGGGAACGTCGTTGGGTTTGAGAAGTGGAGCAAGATAAGCGTAGGGTGGTCATCAGGTAAAGGACCAGGGAGATGGCTGGTGATCTTGACAAAAGCAGTACCTGTGGAATAGTATAACTAAAAACGGATAAATTTTAGGAATGGGTTAAAGGTGAGGCAATGATGCAAAAATAGGGTGAAGTTTTGTTGGGAAAAGGAGTAAAAAAGGGAGACAGTAACTGCAGGAGATGTGGGGTCAAGAAAAGTGTTGTCCTTTTTTCCTCCCTCAAATAGGGACTTCCATGTGATAAAAACTAAAACTCAGTTACTAGAAAGAAGCTTGATAGATCCCTGCTCTAGGCCAGTGGTTTTCAAACCCTTTTCAACAGAACACTGGATTTCCGAGACAGTGCCTTGCAACTGCTGCAAAAGACAAGGCAGGCCCCTTAAATTCAATGCATTTTATATATGACGATTTAAAAGAAGATGCCACTTGAAAAATAGCTTATCTAAGGAGAGCACAGATTGGCCTAAACATCTCACCCTATTAGCCTAGTAGACAACAGACTGCCTGGTGAACCCATATGTGGTGTGTACTCTTAACTATGTCACATGATGGCTCTTCAGGGGAAACATGATAATAAATCGTATCTGTAGCACAGTTTCAGGATGCTAAACAAGTCTGTCATTGTCTCACAGCCTTTTGACCATGATAAATTAAGTAGCTTGATTTTTAAGCATTTTAATTAATATATTCCACAGTCAATAGCTTTGATAAACTTAAGACATCTCAAACTTATTTTAATAGAATTCACTTACAAAATGGAAAGAAAAAAATTGTACGTAGATCTTTTCGTGTGGATACGTATATAGATTCTGATAGCTGTGCTCTTTATGTTCTCAGTAAACACAATTTTTTCTAAAGAAGTTTTCTGAGTTTTAGATATGCAAAATAAGACTTGAACAATGATTTTTAAATTAAGAAAATGTAATACAAGGGCAGAGCTTATTTTAATTATTCGAATAGAATCATGAGAAATTTGTAACTAAATTAATCAAATGTAAATTATTGTTCTAAAGGATACTTATGATGTTGATGACCTTCGGTAAACTGCTCTTTAAATTTATTGTGTTCATTATTAAAATTTTGCACTGATTTTGATAGTCTGCCACTGTGGCTCTCTGTCTACAATGGGCTTTCTCAGCACTGTGAGCCCTTTGGATAAACCTGCTGTGGGAGACTTCTTCTGCACGGTAGAGGGTTTAGCAGAGTCCCTGGCCTATATCCACTAAATGCTAATAGCACTATCCTAAACTCCCCTACACTCTACTTGCACCAATCAAAAATGTCTCCAGCCCTGGCTGGTGTAGCTCAGTGGATGGAGTGTGGGCCTGGGAACCAAAGGGTCGCTGGTTCGGTTCCCAGTCGGGGCACATGCCTGGGTTGCGGGCCAGGTCCCTAGTTGGGGACATGTGAGAGGCAACCACATACATTGATGTTTCTGTCCTCTCTTTCTCCCTCCCTTCTCCTCTGTCTAAAAATAAATTAAAAAAAATATTTTAAAAAAAAAAAAATGTCTCCAGACATTGCCAAATATCTCCTGAGGGTTAAAATCACTCCCACTTAGATTTTGCCTTACAAGCTAATGTGATTTCTTATTCTGGAATTAGCCTACTATTTTCATATTTCTTATAAAGATATTTGGGCTCCAACAAACAGAATGAGGATATTGCAACATTCAGACCCAGCTATTCATGTAACTGTAATAGAAAAAGGGGAGTAATACATCACAGGTGTGACTAAATAACATAGCAATTGCCTCAAGAACACATGCAGAAAAGTGCTGAATCTAGAACAAGTTAGATGCAGTATAACTAAAGCTTCATCATAAAAGATCCTGTATCGATGAGGAAAATAGTGCTTGAAAACACTTTCAGAGCGCTGCTATGTCTAAGTCCTTCCATCAAAATCAGCAGTGTGACACTGGCTGCCTGGTATGGCTCAGTGGAATGAGTGTCACCTGCAGACCAGAGGGTCACTAGTGCAATTCCCTGTCAGGGTACATACCTGGGTTGCCGGCGGGCCTAGGAAAGGAGACCACACATCAGTATTTCTTTCCCTCTCTTTCTTCCTCCCTTCACATCTCTCAAAAAATAAATAAATAAAATCTTTGTTAAAAATCAGCATTGTGGCAAACTAAATGAAAAACCTGGTGGAGACGTGATAGGCAGGCAGATTGTGTTTGGCTGCATTCATTACCTGTTTTGGGGGCATTATGTTACCAGTTTTTAAAGAAATGCCAGTAAGAAAAATATTAAAAGGAAGATTATAAAGGTGGAGCTCAGCTGCCATGCAGAGCAAGGGTCCCCAATATCTGGACAACGGACCATTCGCAGTCCAAGGCCTGTTAGGAACCCGGCCTCAAGCAAAGATCACCTGACCTCTGCCTCTTGCCTCCCTCTCCCAGCCCCCATTCACAGCGAGAGGAGGTGTAGGCGGGATTGAAGCTCACCTGGGCCCCGCCTCTGCATCCTGCCCTCCTCCTGGCCCTTGTCTTCCACAGCACCTTACCTTCTACATTCCTTGCATGAACAATATTGTCCTAACTAAAGGCAGATCAAACGCAAAACCTCAAAAACAATGGGAAATTTTAATGTCATACTTTTTAAAATTAGCTGATTGCTCATAAAACATTCAATTTTATGTTTTTAGTTTTGCTTTTAAAATTTTCTGAGTTAACAGAGACTTTCTTTAAAAAGTTCAAAATAATTCTGAAGTGGCCATCACTGGACAATAGTGAGGTACTACACACAAAAATACTGTTCTATTAATGCTGCAAAAAAGCCTTGGTCAAAAGTTATATAGCATTTTTTAATTACCAAGTAGAAAACTTATTACTGAAAATGAATTAGAAGAATAATGAATGCAACCAAGTGGCAGACTTTTCAATGTTTATCACCTTTCCTAATAATCATTTTTTCAAACGAATCCAATTAAGGAAACAGTTATGGTAACTAAAATACAAGAGAATCACTAACTGGAGGAAAGAAAATGCTACTTAGGCAACATAACAGAAGGAAAGTAGAAAATAGAGTGAGGAAAATGTCTAGTAGGAATAAGAAGGCTAAAAATAACCTGACTTTGAGCTAAGGCATAATGTATAGTTATAATTTCTGGGAAAATATGGGTGTCCTTTTCTAAATGTAATAGTATTATTGAGCACTCATTAGGTTCCCCAGGCCATAAACCATTGCCTGGTTAAGGTAGGCATTTGGGAAGCTGCATAAACTCTTTCGGGCCATGAGGGTCCCATTTAGTAAATTACTACTTCAATGCACAAAATGATACCCTTGTGTCCTGGTACTGGATTCCAAAAGAGCTTAATTTACACACTGGGAGAATCTAGTGCTCATTCAGAGATGAGAAGTGTGCCTGTTCACATGTCCACATAGCACAGAAATGCCTCTACTCACCTAAATGGAGAATATTGACATGTGGCCTAGAGATTTAACTGTCAAATCATCATGTAATGGTGTATCACATGACCTGGTCTATAACCGCTTAAGACTATGACTTGATATTTTTTTCCACTTTACAGTTAAATTGCTGTTTTTATTTTAAATAAGTTTCCTACGTCACTGTTCTTGCAGTTTTCCAAGAAAAAACAGTCTCAGCCTTCCCAGGTGGTTTTAGAGTGGCATAGCTACCTTTCAAAGATGCTTCTCTGTCAGTCCGCCATGCCTGTACCCACCTGTACCAGCTGTTCAGTAAAACCCAACTGTTTATAGGAGATTTTACCCAATCCATTTTTTTTGTGCTATAACATAGACTAATACTAGGCTTTACTGGGCTTTTTATTCTTTATTGTGCTTCTTTATTATAGACTAGAGAATATTTCAAGGTTTCTTTTGTTCTGACAATTCTGTTTATGTACCTATGGGGTTTGAATCATGGATAGGAATGGCATTCTGCATCATTTACCTAAAAGTGAGCATTTCCACAAGTAGCAATCTTTGATTAAAGTCTTGCCTGTTTCCATATCAAACCACTAAAGTAATATCTTATATAGCTCTCTTAAAACGCAAGCTTCTAATGATGACTCATACATAATATGTAGCTTAGCTGCAATTGTAAGTCTCAAATGATAGCTATTTATATCATACAGTTCTGTCACCTGCCTTAAAACTATGTATTTGCCTGTTCTTAGATTATATGAAATAAAATCAACCATCTTTTATGTGGACAATATATTAAATTTATCCAATGTGCCTTTTCACTGAAAAAAATATGACATGTTAGTGGCCCCAAAAAAGGGTTTTTGGCAGTGAAAATGAATTTCCATGAATTTCAGAAATTTGAACCAATAATGTACAAGAAATAACACAAAAATATTCAGAGAATCATTTCAGATATTGCAGCACTTCCTTGTCAATATTCTGATCAAAAAGACAACAGCTGATTGGTGAAAATGGAGGGAAGATGGTGGCGAGATAGGTTAGAGTGGAGTCCGCCTGCCTCTGCCCACTGGTGAAACACCTAGCTGATCTTCAAAGGAACAGAGTGAACAGCCAACAGTATTCCAGCATATATGAAGATTGGAGACCAGAATTATAGGGGACACTGAATGATCGGACGATAAGGAGAGTGCTTTGGGACAATAAGGTCCCTGGGACCAACGTGGGGACCAGGGTGGGCTACAGTCCCAGGCCCAGCACCCGCAGGGTCTGCTGCAAGATTCTTGGTAGAGAGCCAGGCTGAGCTGTGTGAGAGGCCAGGTGCTTGTTTAGAGTGGCAGGCTTAAATAGGAAGAATTTTTCAAAAAGCAAAATAGAAAAAAAGAGGCACTCCACGGCTGTTTGGGGAATTCTCTGCAGCAGCCATCAACCTCATATGCCCCTGCCCCCTGCAGTCCCAGGGTCGGCAAGCACGGTGATGGGGGCGGGGCTCAGAGTGACCGGCCCTTGCACACTCCAGAAGCACCAGGGATGGTGCACACCCAGTGATCTGCAACCCGCCCACACACACTCCAAAAGCATTGGGGACAGTGTGCATCCAGTGACTCGCAGCCTGCCCACACCCACTCCAGAAGCACCAGAACTGTGCACAATTGGTGGCATCCCAGCCGGAGACGGCTTGCCCACGTCCAGTCCAGGGGCACTGGGGACGGTGCTGACAGGTCTGTGGGGCACCAGGGACGAAGTGCTTCCCAGCCAGCCCCTGCCCCTGGAGCCTTGCAGGGCCAACTAGCTTTGTAGCAGAAAGGCAGAAGCACCCCACAGAGGGGAGCTGCAGTCCTCAGAAAGACTTGACTCAATGCAGGGCTGAACTACCAGGAAGGGTCAGAGAGTCCCTAGCATCTAGGTCAGCAGATAGCAAGAAGGTGGTGTGTGAGTGGCCCCTAATTGGTGAACCTCAAGGACAGCACAACTGGCGTACTAAAGGCCTAGGCTAGGTGCAGAAGGACACCTAGGAACTGTGCTGGAGGCTGGAGAACAGTGAAGACTGCATCTCAGGAAGGGAGAAAAGCAAAACCAGCACCTTCCCAGCCTGTGCCAGCCAAGACCAGAAGAACAGGCCTGACCAGTTTAAAGCCAGCAGAAGGCTTTTTTTTAAATTCCTTCTTTCTTTCTGTCCTTCTTTCTTTTCTTACTCCTTCTTCCTCCCTTTCCTTTATTATTCCTTGTTCCTTCCTTCTTTTATTTATTTTTTATTTTTTTAATTTAAAATTTTTTAATTCCTTTTCTTTCCTTTTCTTTTTTCCTCACTCCTTCTTCGTTCCTTTCTTCCTTTTCTTTTTTTATTCCTTCTCCCTTCCTTCCTTCCTCCCTTCCTTCCTTCCCTTTTTTTCTCTTTTTTCTCTTCTTTTCCCACAAGTGAGACATTAAAATCTAGAGCTGTGAAAAGACCAGAGTTAGACCCAAACAGGGGTCATACAAAAATCAGAGACAGTGAGACAAATTTCACTTTGCTACTCCAGAGAACTTGCAAGGTGGGAACAGTGAACACCAGTACACCTTCTGGAAGAGGAAATCCACCAACAGAAAACAATGGAAGAAGGTGAAGGAAGGAGTAGAACCCACACTAACCTCAAACCAAGACTGACCTGGAAATACAACCAATTGGTGGAGAAATTACCCACAACAGACAACTGAACAATAGTGAGAGAGAAGCCTCAAAACCTTATTCACACAGAAGAATCAGTTTCAACACAACCTGTCCACACCTGCACAACAGAATACAAGGTGTGGTGGATGTAGTGACCCTCGGTAAACCAGCTGGAGGAAAGGACCCACCAAAGAAAGACCAACAACAATCAAAACCCAAAGACATACAGAGAGCCAACATAAGCAACAGTCCAAGACCATTGAGCTCAGGAGATTAAGGAGACTGCACCACTGAATCTCACAGGGATTCTACCATAGAAGTTCATACCATAAGCACAGGGAGTCAGAACAAATTAATTTAAGAAACAGAGACTAACAAGAAGAGTCTCACAAAAAATGGGAAGACAAAGAAAAAATCCCCAAATGAAAGGAAAAGAGGAAGCCCCAGAAAGAATGATAAATGGAACAGAGGTAAGTCAACTATCAGATATTGAGTTCAAAGCATTGGTTATTAGGAAGCTCAGTGAGCTCACAGAGAATGACCAGAAACTACAGGGAAACTACAATGAACTCACTGCAAACTATATCAACATGAAAAAGGAAATACAAACTATCAACAAGTGCGAAGAGGAAATGAAGAATACAATTTCTGAACTGAAGAACACAGTACAAGGAATCAAAAGCAGGCTCGATAAAGCAGAGGATTGGATCAGCGAGCTGGAGGACAAGGTAGAAAAAAAACACCCAGAAAGAGCAAGAAAAGGAAAAGAGACTCAGAAAGAATTAAGAGGGATTAAGGGAAATGTGGGACAACATGAAATGTAATATATCTGTATAATAGGGATACCAGAAGAAGAAGAAAATGAGTAAGGGATAGAAAACCTACTTGAAAAAGTAATGATGGAAAACTCCCCTAACTTGATGAGAGGAAAAAGTCACACAAATCCAGGAAACACAGAGAGTCCCAAACAAGAGGAACCCAAAGACACCCACTTCAAGACACATCATAATTAAAATGGCAAAATTCTAAACAAAGAAAGAATCTTAAAGGCAACAGGGAGAAATAGGAAGTAACATACAAGGGAGCCCTGATAAGGCTAGAATCTGACTTCTCAATGGAAATGCTCCAAGCCAGAAGAGAATGGTAAGAAATATTCAAAGTAATTAGAACCAGAGGCCTACATTTTACCCAGCAAGGCTCTCAATCAAGAGAGAAGGCCAAATAAGGAGCTTCCCAGACAAAAGAAGTCTAAAAGAATATGCCTCCACCAAACCAACTCTGCAAGAAATGCTAAAGGGGCTGCTTTAAGGAAAGGAAAGAACAGAGAGAGAGAGAGAGAGAGGAGCACAGGTACGAAAAAATAGCAATGAATAAGTATCTATCAGTAATAACCTTAAATGTAAATGAATTAAATGCTCCAATCAAAAGACATAGAATGCCTGAATGGATAAGAAAGCATGACCCACACATATGCTGCCTACAAAAGACCCACCTCAGGACAAAAGACCTACACAGACTGAAAGTGAAGGGCTGGAAACAAATTTTCCAAACTAACAGACAGGAAAAAAGAACCAGGGTAGCAATACTCATATCAGACAAAATAGACTTCAAAAAAAGGGCCATAAAGAGAGATCCAGAAGGACACTTCATAATACTCATGGGAAGAATCCACCAAGAAGACATAAACTTTGTAAATATATATGCACCCAACATAGAAATACCCAAATACATAAAAAAAATCTTGGAAACATATTGACAGCAACACAATTATAGTAAGGGATTTTAACACCCCACTGTCAAAAATGGACAGATCTTCCAAACAAAATATCAGCAAAGATATTGTGGCATTGAACAATGCCCTAAATCAAATGGACTTAACTGATATATATAGAGCCTTTCACCCCAAAGAAGCTAAATACAGATTCTTTTCAAATGCACATGGAACATTTTCAAAGATAGACCACATGATAGGACACCAAAAAAGCCTCAACAAATTCAAGAAAATTGAAATCATATCAAGCATTTTCTCTGACCACAAAGAACTGAAACTAGAAACCAACCTCAAGGAAAAAAACCCAAAACACTCAAACTCACAGAGATTGAATAGCATGCTATTAAACAATGAATGGGTCAAGAATGAGATTAGGGAAGAAATCAAAAAGTTTCTCAAAACAAAAGAAAATGAACTGACAACAACCCAAAACTTATGGGACACAGCAAAGGCAGTCCTGAGAGGGAAGTTCATAGCAATACAGGCCTATCTAAAAATGATAGAAACATTCGAAACAAACAATCTAACCCTACGCCTACAAGATCTCAGGGAACAACAACAAAGACAGCCCAAAGCAAGTAGAAGGAAGAAAATAACCAAGATCAGAGCAGAATTAAATGACATACAGACTAAAAGCACAATTCTAAGGATCAATGAATCCAAGAGTTGGTTCTTTGAAAAGATAAATAAAATCAACAAGCCTTTAAGCAGGCTCATCAACAAAAAAAGAGAGAGTACCCAAATAAACACAATCAGAAATGAAAGAGGAGAGATTACAACAGATACCACAGAAATACAAAGAGTTGTAAGAAATTATTACGAAGAACTGTATGCCAAGAAATTTGAAAGCCTACGTGAAATGGACAAATTTCTAGAAAAATATAATCTTCCAAAACTCAGTGAAGAAGAAGCAGAAAGACTAAACCGACCGATAACAGTCAACGAAATTGAAGCAGTAATCAAGAAACTTCTTTTTTTTAACTATATTTTATTGATTATGCTGTTACAGTTGCCCCATTTCCCCCCTTCACTCCCCCTCCCCCTTACCCCCCTTTCCCCTCCCTTTAGTTTTGTCCATCGGTCATACACATAAGTCCTTCTGCTCCTGCATTTCCTATATTAATCTAACCTCCCCCTGTCTGTTGTCTACCTCCCATTTATGCTACTTGTTCTGTGCCCCATTCCCACCCTCTCCCCCTACCACTCCCCTGTTGATATTCCTCCATAC
>PVJI01026845.1:0-18442 GCA_004026765.1 Micronycteris hirsuta
GGTTTTGTAGGCATAAAATATTTTCTGGGTTATTATGGATAGGATTTGGGTAGACCTTGTATAAGTAATTTCAGGACTCATAAGAGTTCATGAAAGATGGAAGTACAGATGCTTTAAATTCTAGTCACTCCATAGAGTAGCCCTCAAACCCAATTTACTCTATACTATAGGTGAGAAAGTCATAAGTTAATGAGTATGTTCTTGTGAGGACATATTCTTCACATAAAAATGAAATTTTGACCAAACCTTTTCCAGAAGTTGAATATTTCCTATACAACAAGTTTATGTCAATATCCTTTTAATGTTTAGTAGTCTTCTCCTTTTTCTAAATGAGTGTAGTTGATTGATGTCTCCCTTAAATGCCAACCCTGAGATAAGAACTTGAACTTGAATCTTTTACAGAGGAACTTAGAGACATTATCATTGATGCTAGGATTTTGTCCCAGAGAAATCCGTGGGGGACCGTACCCTGACGCGTGAATCAATCTTACCCAGAGACATGCTTGGAGAATAGAGTCCGGCAGCCACAGGCCTTTCGCTTCATCTTCGAAAGACCTGTGGCGGCCGGACTCTATTCTCCAAGCGTGTCTCTGGGTGAGTTTGATTCACGCGATCGGTGCGGTCCCCCCCACGGATTTTGCAGGACAAAATCCGCGACATATCATGTGAGTATTTTGGCTATCACATAGCTCTGATAAAAAGCCACTGCTTGGAAAAATAAAAATTTATTAAGCACGAATAAAATGATGCTAGTATCTCAGTCATTCTTTTTTCTTCTTTTTTTAAAAGATTTTATTTATTTATTTTTAAAGAGAAAGAGAGGGAGAGAAACATCAATGTATGGTTGCATCTCATGTTGTCCCCTACTGGGAACCTGGCCAGCAACCCAGGCATGTGCCCTGACTGGGAATTGAACCAGCGACACTTTGCTTCACAGGCCCATGCTCAATCCACTGAGCTACACCAGCCAGGGCTTCAGTCATTCTTATGATGTGAATGCCTTCATTTTGGTTGCATAGTTTGAAATCTTCGTGTGACTTTCTGATATGCATAGAATTATGAGAGATTAAGATTAATTATTTATTTAATACACATGAACTTGTGACAAAAGAATGTATGCATATTTCCAACCTGTAATTAATCATTTTCATCTCACTTGTATAAAGTTTTGTACAAAGCAATACAGGCCCTAGCTAGGTATTTAGGTTAAGGTGTCATTGCCACATGCCAAGGTTGTATGTACAAGAATCAACCAATGAATGAATAAATAAGTGGGACAACAAATTGACATTTTGTTCTCTCTCTCTTCCCCTTCCCACCTCTCTAAAACCAATAACTAAAAAAGCAACATAGAGAATATAAAATCTAAGCCTTTATAGAAAATAAAATTGAAACATAGAAAGATTAAATAACTTACAAACTAAATTGCTAAAATTTTGTCAGACACAATAGTACCTCACCAAAAAACCAGAATTACTTTATTTTGAAGTTCAAAAATATACACTTATGTCCAAAAAAATGTCAACAGAGTTACAAAAGCAATTCCAAGGACAAAAGACATCTTCTTAAGTAAATGTCACCAGAGCAAGTGGATATCCATAGGAAAGAAACAAACAAAAACCTCAACCTAAACTTTACATTTTATATAAAAATTAATTCAAAATGGATTACTTACTTGAATCTAGGGCTAAGCAAAGTGCTCTTTTGCTTGACACCAAAAGAAAAATTCATAAAGGGAAAAATTGATAAATTGGACTTTATCAAATTTATAACATTTGCTTAGTGAAATACCTTTTGAAAAGGATGAAAAGAAAAGTTATGCACAGGGATATAGCATTTGAAAATTGTGTATTTAATAATAGGCTAGAATCTAGAATATATAGAGACCGTTCAGCTCAACATTTTTAAAAAAAGCAAACAATTCAACTGCAAATGGGTAAAAGATACAGATATTTCACTGAAGAGGATACACAGATAGCAAGTAAGCAGATAAATAGTTTCCACATTACTAGTCATAAGTAAACACAGTAAAACAATAATATATCACTATATACCTATACAAATGGTTAGAATAAAAAAAAAACATAGTAACAACACAAAATGCTGATGAGGTTGTATGGTAAATGTTTTTGTAAAAGGGTAAATGCTTTTCATGCTGAACAACATTTGAAAGTTTCTTGTAAAACTAAATGTATAATTACTTATAAGACCCAGCAATTGCACTCGGAAATTTATTCTAGAGAAATGAAAATATGTTCACAAAAAAACACATTCATCTGTTCATGATTCTTCAGAGCATCTTTCTTTTCTATCACCCAAAACTAGGATCAACCCAGGTATTCCACATCAGCTGAATGTTTAAACTATGATACATTATATCATGAAATATTACTTAGCAATAAAGAGAAAGGAGCTCTTCTTACATGCTCTGACTTGAATGAATCTCCAGGAATTATACCGACTGAAAGAAGCCAGTACCAAAATATTACATACCACATGATTCCACTTTTATAGCATTCTTGACATTAAAGAACATACAGAAATGGAGAACAGATCAGCAGTTGGCAGGGATTAGGCTTAGTGCTCAGGGCTGAAATGTAGGACTGGGCAAAATGAGACACCAATGCTGTGATGAAATTGTTTCATATCTTGAATGTGGTGGTGGATGCACAAATAGATGCATGCAAACATTTTCATATCCCAAAATACACGTACACACATGGGTCAGTACATGTAAAACTGGGAAAATCTAAACAGAGTAGTAGATTACAGCATGGCAGTTTCTTGGATGGAATATTGTACTGTACGTAGTTTTGAGAGATGCTTTCATTCTGTTGAAGTGGATCGAGGGTAAATAAGATCTGTCTATCATTTCTGACAGCTGCATACAAATTACAATTACTTAAAGAAAAAAATGTGTGTGTATTTATGTGTATGCACATATGTATTTATTTTCTATATTTCAATATTAATTTTTCCTTTTAAGGAAATTTGAAATAAATATTTTTACCAATATCTACATGTAGTTATTTGTAGTTTCTCTTGTTTAATTGTACATAAATTAATGATGTATTTACTGTTCATGGCATCTTAAACTCAATGAAATACAATAATATTCTTTTATAATATAACTTTAAAATCAACATTAGGTAAAAACATTATTCAACATTAGGTAAAAACATATCATCAGTCACTCAAGTCAACAGGGAGTCCAAATACATATTTTCATTTCCAGATTCTCAATTAAAATTTTAAATCATTAACTTATTTCTGAAAAATATTCACATCATATCTATTGACTTTAAAATACAATAGATTAAACAATTAATAACATGAGTTTCCTCAATGCATTTTGATAACTTCCATATTTTCATACAACCTCAGGAAAGACCACAGAAGCACCAGATTAATAACAACCTCTTCTCCCATGTCAGGTAGCCTTTATGCCTCAAAAAATGATAAGAAATAATGCCCTGGGCATTAAAACTCCTGAGGTTTTTATATATGAATCCAGTGCCTCAGTTTTCAAAATGTCAGGAGGTGACAGAGTTGTATTTAGCCTTGTATTCCCAATCTCCATCAAGTGTCTTTTGAAGGAAAGAATAAATAAGTGTCTCAATACAATTGAAATATTGAATATAAATCACCAAATTATAGTGCTCATTTCAGAACATTCATTCCCAAAGCTTCTCTATGCATTCAACAAAATGAACTTTTATTCTGCACAAGGACCAAATACTTCATAAAGATGATCTCATTTACTGATAGTAAATTTTATTTTTCCTATTAATTTTATCATTGTTTTTTGGTAACAGAGTTGTACAGAACCAATCACAATTCCTTGTCAGTTTCAAAGTGAGAATGTAATCATATACCACTATCTTTTTAAAAAGTCCTTTATATTGGTCTGAAAAAGTAGTGGATAGCATATTTCTACAATAATGCTCAGCTATGTGAATTAAACTTTGACTAGATTAAAGACCAACCTCCAAGGTAAGTCAAATTCATGGCAGATGTAACTCTTCTAAAATTTTAATCAGTTACCTATTGTTTCCACTGATTTTGATTTTGATACCACAAGTGGTTTATTTAGAAAGAAACTATGTTAGTAAGTTTTTATATGTTATTTTAATTCAAACTGAGACCATATTTTCTATTAAATGAGCTTTGTATTGAAAAGGGCATGTGTGGTGGTTTCTTTTTCTATCATAGCACATGACATTTAATTTCTGATCTTTATCTCTTAAATCACATGTGAATTCAACAAAGCGATTTTTTTTGTATCGCTGTTTTTACTTTTTACATGTTACAGATGGTATGCATGCCAAGGATTTTTTTTTGAGGAAATATGCAAGAAATAACATTTCAATGAAGTAGATTTTTATTATTTTATTCACTCTTTTAGCTATAATATATTATAAATGAATTTAAATAGGAATGCTTATGACATAGCTCCATATTGGTTTTCCTTTCCTCAGCATAGAGATTAGTTATAATATTTCTGATTGTGAGTACCAAAATTCTTATTCTAACTACCACCATCTGTTATTCAAATCTCTCTCATTCCTTCACTCCAGCACAACCATGTCTTTATTCTCAATGAAACATTCAGTGTCTCATGTTTTTCTATTTTGTTAGTGTATTATTCCTTTTTATTCTTATTTTTTATTTTAGTCTTATGTAATGTGACCTTCATTATCAATCACATCAACCATGCTTGTTACTGCCCTCTGTTATAACTACTTTGTAACCAACCCCCTTTCACTCCCCTATAATCGAAAATTAATTTTATAGTTACAAAAGTTAAACTTAAATAATAGGGCCTTTACACAAGGAATGTAAGTCACACCATGTGAAGAAAGTAAAAGAAGCGTTAATGCCACGTCTCCCATTGTCTGGAAACGTCCCGGGGAAGAAGTGAGAAGATGTCCAGCAGAGGAGTAGGAAAGCATTACTTTTTTACTAATGGCAGAGTAAGTCCACAGTGATAGTTGCGCCATACGTTTTCTCATAGATGGTGAGGGGTCTCTAAACTGGGTCTAGAGGAGCCGTGTCTCCTTATCTAGAAAGGGGAGATGAGGTAAATTTTTGTTATTGTATTCAATCTAAAGAAAAAAACAAAACAAAACATTTTTTCCAATGAGTTGTGGGTGTGAATATTGGTACATAAAGCACAAACAGAATTTTAAAGTTGTACTACTAAAAGAGCCAATGGCTTGAATTAAGATCAAGAAAACCTTTAGAATTTCAAATATCAATAGAGAAGAAGCAGGCTGAAAATGCTACTCAACTTCCAAGGACAGTGCATTTCTGTTCTTTCTAGATACGGCCAAGGAAAGTCCTTGCTATGGTCTGAACGTTCGTGTCCCCGTCCCTCCACGCCCCGCCCCCCGCCCCAGAATTCATATATTGAAATCCTAAGGCCTTTTATGATGGCATTAGTAAGTGGGGCCTTTGGGAAGTGTTTATAAATGGGATTCGTGTTTTTTATAAAAGAGGCTTCAGAGGGAATCCCTAGTCTTTCCACCATGTGAACACTCGGTGGCTGTAAAAAGGAAGGGAACCCTCACCAGAAGGCAACTAAGCTGGCACCTTCATCTTAGCCTTTGTAGCTTCCAGAACTGTGAGTAATAAATATCTGTTTTCTGTAAGTTACCAAGTCTGTGGGTTTTTGGTATAGCACCCCAAAAGCTGTAAGACAGTCTTCACAGAGGGGAAATCCAAAGAACCATGGAGAAACTACTACCAAGGAAGATAACTGAGGCCTCATCCAGGAACTTTCCTCTGCCATCAGGGTAGGGGGTCTGCAGAATACCTGACCTGAGGACCTCAGACTTGCTGCTGACCAGCGATAGCTGTGTGCCTCCCGTTCTTCCCCTTTATTCACTATACTATAGAGGTTACAGTATATTGTAGTTATTATGTATCTGTGTCCATGGTATGTTGTCTAAGTGGGAGAAAGATAGCTTTGTAATTCATTTGTTTTTTAAACCTTTTTGTCCACTGTTTTCTAATAGGATAGAAGCTGTACCTAACCTGATACACAGATCACATGAACTTGGAGCCTAATGCCATGATTGAATGAAAGCTTGGGGTGTTTTCTTTAGGAGAGTGAGTGGATTTTACAGGCAAAAAAGAAGTAAATATTTGTGTTGGAGAGAGAGGATTACGCTGGCTTCTAACTATTTATTCTCCCTCCTCGTAAGAGGATTACATGTCTTTGTCCATTGCTCAGTATCCAACAGTAAGTTTTTGTGGGAAGAATATATTTTCCCATCCCATAGATGGTGGGCTTAGCCATCCGACTTCCTCTGTCCGCGGCATATGAAGTGACTTTTTGTGTGCCAAATCCAAGTCTGTCATTACAAACATCTCATTTGAGATAAATTCAAACTACCCATTAAATTTAAATTATTTCAATCTGCTTTTTATTTAAAGTCTGCAAGCTTCAATTTAAGGGACATTCTGGAGAAAGAAATTCTTCTTCCATATGGTAATTTCTTGGGGAAGTTTGAACTCCCCTCTGGTAACTAACCTAACAGGTCATAACAAACTTACTGTCTTTTTCTTTTTTTAAATTTTTTCCTGTGCTCAATCCTAGATCACTGATAATATCTGGAAAAACAAAATATGCCAATCAGTTGTGCTACAAAGAATTGCCTGTCAATTTTTATTTTAATTTTTATTGATTTGGTATTGTGGTGTTTACCAAATTGTACACTGTAGAGTATTATTACTATGTGATATTCCAGGAATAAAGACATCCATGATCTAATAAATGAGAAAGCCGTTACATAATATATTCATCCCTGTGAAAATATATGGAGCACAAAAATATATTTCAAGCACAGAGTAAAGTCCAGAGAAAGAATGTGAAAAACCGTATACCTCTACAAGCTCCATTGTATCCAAGTGTTTTGCCACACTTCATTTTATCTTATAGATAAAGCAAAATAATATAACCAAACACTATAGATATAACCAAAGCCTCTCTGAAAAGAAGAAATATTTTTATCCCTATTTTAGCGATTCTGTAACAAGCCAAGGGATGATTCTAGGTATAAGATCACAAGGCTAGTAAGAACCTTAAATGAAACCTGCACTTGTTCTGGCCCACAGTTCAACCTTCCTATCTGAAAATCACCAGTATAATGTAGTTTCATATAAAAAAAAAATCCTGCTAAGATGTTAAACATCTAATCTAAATGTCTTTAGATAAGAGACATTTAAAATATAAAACAATCTGTATATATAGAATATATAACAATCTGTATAAAAATATAAGTATGGAAAATCTGTGTACACACACACACACACACACACACACACACATATATATACACACACAGACCTATCTCCTAAGATTTGCTTGTATATTTTAATTCAGTTGTTTGTCTGATTTTCTTCCTTGACTTTGCAATCCCTTTAACAAGATACCATCTTTTTAGCAAAGATCTCAACATATAGTAGGCATCCATTAAATGCTCAATTAAAAAATGTAATTAAATTTACAACAAATAAAATGATGTATAAAAAGCTGTATACAATGAAAATATTCTTTGAGTATATAGAGTTATAAATTCCTCATAATCTTAAAATAGATTATAATGGAACAGAAATTATTTTAAAAAAGAAAGTCCTAAAACAAACATTTCATTTTTCAGAAAAGACAAACAGACCCAAACATTGCCATTTTTTAATTTCACTCTCTCCTCTATTTTTAGTTAAATTTAAGGAAAGCCATACATCACAAACTTTTTTTTACATATCATAATCAAGTCAGATACTACCATGAGGTGACCTTATGCGGTTATTCCCAAAATATTCATTTACTATATTCATTTTTGTCACCATCAACAATTGCATTCAAACTTATCTCTGCTTAACTGTTCCACATTGACATCTAATTTAGCGTACAACTATTTTGAAGTAAATTATCTGGTTTATTTTTTTAATTAATGAGAGAATAAAAAGCAAACCGCCAAAATAAGCAAACGGCTCCGTGCCATAGAGAGATAAAGTTATGTATGGATTTCAAAAGCTGTTTTTACTTTACTTTTTAAATATATAATCTTTATTATATTTTGTCCATTACCTGTAGTGCCCTTACACCAACCCCCAGCAATCGCTACCCGGTTGCCCATGTCCATGAGTCTAAAACTCTGTTTTTAATTGTTTCAACAACAATATAGTTTGTTAAAGATTATAGAATTTGAAAGGTTACTTAGAGTAAGAAAGACTGTGACTTTTCCCCAGGCAGATAAAAGAAAGGAAAATTCACAACTAAACAACCGCCACACTTCAGGTTCTCTGTCTCTTAATCAGAGGGATACTTAAGCCTTTTTCAAAGTAGACTTACTTGATTTTCTCCTCAATCTTGAGTTTTTATATCACATGTTTTAAGAACTATTGTAACTTGTTATTTTTCTAATTATTTAACAGCTTGTAGTAATGAATTATAACATTAGCAAAAATTATAAAATTTTGAGTACAGTTGTGATTATTTGTGATTTATGACATTTGCTATTGAAGGGAAGGAAAAGTTTTCCTCGGCTTTCTTAGGGACCCCTACTAGGTCTGAAAATTAAACTAACAATGACAAATTAGCAGGAGAAAAACATACAAGTAAGTATTTAATGTAAGTATTATGTGACACAGTGGGACTCAGGAAATGAAGACCCAAAGAAACAGACCTGAGTATTTTCATGCCAGCTTTGATGAAGGGTGGAGACTCGTGGAGGAATATGATAGGTCAAGCGATAATGATATAAGTGTAGTAACCTGGAGGAAACTCTACAAGACCCATTTGTTTGGATTCTTATCAGTGCCCCTTTGAAGAGTTAAGGATATTCTTTTTATCTAGGTATAGAGAGGGCACTTCTCAAGTGACAGTTTTATATTGTTTCAGGCTATTTTCTCAAACTCTTTCAGCCTAAAATGTATAATACAGCAAGGTGCAACACTTTTGGATAGCATGTCCTAAACCCTAACATTGTCAAATTATAATGCTGACTATAAATTAATATTTTAAATAAGTTAATCCACTCTTAAAATCATGTCCTGGAAGTAGAGAGGGTATTGTGGACACAATACATTAGCCACTAGATAAAATCAATATTTTGGATCAGCAGGATAATAACAAGTATATATATTAGGATATGTGTGTATGTACGTATGTATGTATGTATATAGATATGTATGTGTGTATATATACTCTCAGTCATTCATATATAGAAAAAATCAATCAGAGTAGGAAAGTCAACCTCAAGTCAACAAAAACAAATAAAATAAATTAAACTTATTAAAGACTACAATAAAACCAGAATTTATAAAATCAAGTAAGTAGTTACTTTAGTGTTGTCATAGGCTAGAATCTTATAGCATAGTCTGTGGACTCTGAGGATCTTTTTGAGATTTTCAAGAGGTGATATCACGGTCAACGTTTTTTTATAAGATGTGTTCTGCCTTTGCCTTTTTCCCATGTTGGCATTACACTGAGGGTGGGTAAAACTACTGGCACTTCAGCATGAGAAAAGTTAGCGGTACCAAACTGCAGTAGTCAATCTAATCTTTACTAACCACCATGCACTCATGGTCAAAATGTTCATATTTATTTAAGAATGCCTTTGATGAAGCACTAAAAAAAATAGTAATTTATATTAAATATTAATCCTTGAGTATGCATCTTTTTTTAAAAGTGTTATTCATTTATTTTTAGAGGGAGGGAAAAAGAGGGAGAGAAACAATGTGTGATTGTTTCTTGTGTACCTCCTACTGGGGACCTGGCCTGCAACCCAGTTATGTGTCCTGACTGAGAACTGAACCAGTGACCCTTTGGTGTGCAGGCTGGTGCTCAATCCACTGAGCCACACTGGCCAGGGCAAAGATGCGTATTTATAATATTCTACCCAATGCTTATTCATACTGCAGTACAATGGTTTTCTCCAGGAGTGGCACTTTTGTGATTGAGTGGTGAGCTGAACTTGGAGCTTTCTCCATGTGACATATGTACTTGAAAAAACAACTGACCAACTATGGTTATTCAGACTTTGTGTGATTAGCAGGTATTTTCTCAAAAATTAACAAAGTGAGTTTGTCGTTTCCAGGAAAAGGGATTATATAGTATTTATGGACAGGGGTAAAATTTGAGCTTTCAAGTAAATATTTTAATTTTGTAAAAATTGTAATTTTACAAAAATTGTATCCACCACCATGAGCTTGATGGTGCCCCAACACATAGAGACTTTTCTGAGAATATTGGTGGTGACATTAGCAAATATATTTTAATATTGTACAGTAAAATGTATCAAAATTTGTAAGATCTGCATAACTCAATGAACTAGTATTTTCTAATGGACCAATGTAAAGGGTTACAATATAATGTATAGGTATGATATTCATCTGAAGTATAAAAGAGACTAAAGGATTTAATGTAAAACAGTTATTAATATAATTTCAGATTCCACATTGCTACTAGCATTTAAAAAAAACTACCACTTGTCGAGTTTTGGTTTAGTATTAAAGGATAATAAATACAATTATCTGAAAAGAATAATAGAATGATCTTCCCTTTTCTAATTTCATATAGGTAATAGGTAAGATTTTCTTCATATACTTCAATCAAAGCAGCATGGAGCAATAGGTTGAATACAGATGCAAATATGTGAATATCTAGTTGGATTTTCAATTAAGTCAAACATTAGCTTTGCAAAAGTATAAAATTATATCAATATTCTCACTATTTTTCCTTGGTAAAGCATGGTAGGATTATATAAAACATGTTACTTATTTTAACATTAAAGTGTTTATTATCATTATTATTTTTTTAATTTTCTTTTTTAAATTTTTTATTGTTCTATTACATTTGCCCTAATTTTCGCCCCCATAGCTCTCCCTTACCTTGCCCACCCCCTACTCCCACAGTCAATACCCATCCTATTGTCCATGTCCATGGGTCATTCATACATGTTCCTTGACAAAACCCTTCCCCTGCTTTCCCCCACCATCACCCTACTCCTCCCTTCTGGTCCCTGTTAGTCAGTTCCTTGTTTCCATGCCTCTGGTTCTATTTTGCTTGTTTGTTTGTTTTGTTCCTTAGGTTTCTCTTATAAGTGAGATCATATGGTATTTGTATTTCACCACCTGGCTTATTGCACTTAGCATAATACTCTCTAGCCCCATCCATGCTGTTGCAAAAGGCAGGAATTCTGTCTTTCTGCTGCATAGTATTCCATTGTGTAAATGTACCAACTTGTTGATCCACTCATTCACTGATGGATACTTTGGCTGTTTCCAGCAATTGGCTATTGTAAATAATGCTGCTATGAACATTGGAGTGCATACGTTCTTTTGAATTCGTGTTTCAGGATTCTTGGGGTATAATCCCAGCAGTGGGATCACTGGATCTAAAGGCAATTCCATCTTTAGTTTTTTGAGGAAATTCCATACTGTTTTCCACAGTGGCTTCACCAATCTCCATTCCCACCAACAGTGCACTAGGGTGACCTTTTCTCTGCAATCTCACCAGCACTTGTGTTATGTTGATTAGTTAATAACGGCTATTCTGACAGGTGGTTTTAATTTGCATCTCTCTGATGGCTAGTGATGTTGAGCATCCTTTCGTATGTCTCTGGGCTCGCTGTATATCCTCCTTGAAGAAGTGTCTTTTCAGGTCCTTTGACCATTTTTTAATTGGTTGGTTTGTCTTCCTGGTGGTGATTTTTTTTTTATTTTAATAAGAAATGGTTGAGTATGGTCAAAAAATAAAAGAAAAAGTGAAGGCTATGAAAAGCAAAATAAAGGAACACCTACAGGGAACCAACAGTAAAGGGAAGGAAAGTGGGACTCATATCAATGATTTGGAGCAGAAGGAAGAAATAAACATTCAACCAGAACGGAATGAAGAAACAAGAATTCAAATAAATGAGGAGAGACTTAGGAACCTCCAGGACATCTTTAAATGTTCCAACATCCGAATCGTAGGGGTGCCAGAAGGAGAAGAGGAAGACCAAGAAATGGAACACTTACTTGAAAACATAATGAAGGAGAACTTGCCCCATCTGGCAAAAGAAATAGACTTCCAGGAAGTCCAGGAAGCTCAGAGTCCCAAAAAAGTTGGACCCATGGAAGCACACACAAAGGCACATAGTTACATTACCAAGATTTAAGAGAAGGAGATAATCTTAAAAGCAGCAAGAGAAAAGGAGACAGTTACCTACAAAGGAGTTCCTATAAGACTGTCAGCTGATTTATCAAAAGAAACCTTGCAGACAAGAAGGGGCTGGAAAGAAGTATTCCAAGTCATGTGAAAGGCAAGGGCCTACATCCAAGATTATTCTATGCAGCAAAGCTCTCATTTAGAATGGAAGGGCAGATCAAATGCTTCCCAGATAAGGTCAAGTTAAAGGAGTTCATCATCACCCAACCCTTATTATATGAAATGTTAAAAGGAAGATCAAAAACATGAACAGTGAAACGACAACTCACAGCTATTAACAACCAAACCTAAAAAAAACAAAGTAAGCAAACAACTAGAACAGGAACAAAATCACAGAAATGGAGAACACGAGGAGGGTTATCAGTCAGCAGGGAGAGAGGGGAGATTGGGGGAAAAGGTACAGAGAATAAGAATCATAAATTGTAGTACAAAACAGACATGGGGAGGTTAAGAATAGTGGGGGAAATGGAGAAGCCAAAGAACTTGTATGTACAACCTATGGACAAGAACTAATGGGCAGGGATGGTGGAGGGAGGGTGGGTACAGGGTGGAGGGGAATAAAGGGGAAAAAATGGGACAACTGTAATAGCATAATCAATAAAATATATTATTGCTATTCTTAAATAGTTGTTTTTAAAGTTTCTTCATCTTAATGTCTAATATTGATAAATATAAATTGTAAAAATGTGTTCTTTGTTGTCTTCAATAATAAACTCCTTTACATTTTTACCTTTATAAAGGGATCTTGACAAAGAATCACTTTCGTGTACTTTAAAACACTTTGTCCCACCTCCTGGTATTGTGATTTTTTCATTTGCTGTCCATTTATAATGCCCCTGCCAGCTAGCCCTACTAAAGACTCTGATTGTATCATATTTATGGGTCTGCAAAGGTCAGTGGTTCTCCTTGTTGTCTGCTTTGCTACATCATCTCCCTGCCTTTGAATCTTTACCTATGCCAGACATGCCCTTACCCCACAGTTTTGCCTTTCAAATACTTGCCATGCTGCAAAATCCATTCAAATGCTACCTCTTCTTCAAGGCCTCTTCTTTGGATAATCCGCCGCCTTCCACAGGAAATCATCTTTCTCTGCCCCTGAGATCATTAGGAAGTTTCTTAAATCATTCTCACATACTTACAGTATTATAAATTTTAGCATGAGTATAGGTATCTTTCTTTTCTTATTTTTGAGGTTCTTAAAAGCAGAGTTATGCTTTTCATAGTACCTTTTATCTACTAGGTTTTTTTAAAATCCATTTATTTATTTATCCAGCAAACATTAGTGATTGCCTACCAGGTGCTGAATAATTGATTGGTTAGATACAGAACTTTGTATCATGGCTTTTGGAATTAGTTACAGAAAAGATTTGTTGTTTTATGTCAAATTATTCCCATGTAA
Organism: Micronycteris hirsuta; assembly: GCA_004026765.1. NCBI lineage: Eukaryota > Metazoa > Chordata > Mammalia > Chiroptera > Phyllostomidae > Micronycteris > Micronycteris hirsuta. The sequence goes on from PVJI01026845.1 coordinate 13,617, forward strand.
CAGCATTAAACCTCCACTCTATCCATAGTTGTGTAGGTAATTAATTCCCAATGTTTTGTGGGTTACATTTATGCAGAACTACCCATTTCATGAAACTGAATGTACATCAAATCTGTCTTTATAAGAATACATAGTATAATAAATAAAAGTTTATAGAGTAATGAACAGTTCAGATACAGCCCAAATGTATCTCGCACAGAGCCAGGGTACGCCGCCGAGCACAGCCACAGCTCTGAAGATGTCACAGGAGGTGATGACACTGAAATGTGACTATAACTCTGCGAGTTGCTATGACCCCCATAATTATTCTAAAGGTTCTTTCTACTTCCTCTTTCATAGTACTTTCTGTAGTTACGGTTTCACTGATGTATGGTTATTTGATAAAATTTAATCTTTCCACTGGACTCTAAGCTCATAAGAGCAAGTACATTATTATCACTAATTATTGCCTCCTCAGAACCTAACTCTGTGCCTGACACATAATTGATCCTAAATATTTTTAAATAATACACGCTTTACGCTTTCATTGTGATTTGCACAATTCCAACTGTGATATATTTCTATGTATGTCACTGTTCTATTTCCAATGTAATCAAACATGTGATGCTATAATTAGTAACAGAGAATAAGCACAATATTTAGGACAGTTGTGTCTAAAAAAAGAAAAGCCAGACACAATGTACAAAACAGGAATGCATAAGCAAGTGCTGCTTATTAAGCACTATAACCTATGATTAATAATACCTAATTGGCAACAATATTTGTATTCAGAATGTGAGGCAATAACCAAAAAGCCTGTGGGTTGGCTTCTCAGAACAAGTTAAATGTTTGCTTTGGTTACATTATTGTTTTGCTTATCAAAGTATCATCATTCACAGGAATGGAGAACAGCTAACATAGGCCTTAGCCTCTATTTCCTCTTTGACCCTCCACTCTTCACACAATACTTATTTGTTCTGCCACTGAAATTTCCTCTCTAGAGGCTAAATCTCATCATATAATTCCATTACATGGAACTTCTTCATAATTATCAAACCCAGTGATTCTCAACTGGGGAGTATTTTCTCTCTCCCAGGGAACATTTGGCATTATCTGGAAATATTTTTGGTTGCCACAGCTGGGGGAGGAAGGAGTAGTGGGTAGAGGCTCAGGAGGCTGCTAAACATTTTACAGTGCACAAAAGAGACTTCCACATCAACGAACTATCAGGACCGAAAGTCAATAGTGCTGCCGCTGGGAAACTCTAAGCAAAAGATGGAGTCCAAGTTGGTTTACGTCCCAAATGAAATTCATCGCAAATGAAATCTTAACCATTCACCCTACCTATTTTGCATAGGATGCAAACCTGTATCCAAAGGGATGCATCTGGCAAGCACATGTGTTTTAGTTGACTGCCTGCCCCTTTGGATGTTTCAGATCCTTTCCAGTTTGCCACATCCTCCCCCACTTGTTATTGTCTTCATCCAGCTGTCTTCACTTATTTATGTTTCCCACCTTACCTAAAGCATCCAGTCCTGGCAAAGCTTACTCACACTCACGTGAGAGCAATGTTAACATGCCTAAGTTCTTCAATATGCCCTTCTGTGTGTCCATGTCTTTGCATATGCTACAAAATCTAACAGGAATTTTCTAGAACTGTGCTTCCAAGGCTCCATTTTTCTGACGAATTAATCCATGTCCTCCCGGATTCACTCCTTTCATTTATGTCTCAACTATACATTTGATTGTGTCCATTATAACAGAGTTCACATAGAGTAATATTTTGGTGTTTATGCCTTTGCCTTCCCTTTCTTTAGCTTGAGGTCCTTCAAAATTAAGACCATGCTGTAATTAGTATGCTGACTTCATAGCACCTAAGACAGTGTCTAGGTATGCATTCACTATTTTTTTTTGTTGAATTCCTGTTAATAAATCAATTTCTAGGGCGCACTTTAACTTTTGAAATCACAAGTGCTATACATGTAATCATTTTAAAATCCAAGTAAAGAACATTTTATACTATTTTTCTGTCCTCAAAGCTTTAGAGAATAGAATTAACGTTTTTTTCAGAAATTTCAGGTATTAGACTATACAAAAGAGAGAAGAAAATATGTATGACAAAACACTAAAGTATCATTAATGTATTAGAAGGAAAGAATAATATTTAAAATTAATGAATTTTGAATTATTATATGTGTATTTATCACTGTATTCTAAGTCCTCTAAAATACCCATTTGCTGCTTTGAAACTCAGAAAATAAGGTAAAAAGGAAAGAAACATATTTACATTTTAAAGAACAATTTTTTTTAGATTAAGGTTCAGTTTCTTCATTATCATAAAATAGGGATTTGCTGATTGAGTGCCCATTCTTGCTATAAAAACAAATTTAAAAATTATAGCTAATACAACCATCATAAAAACTGCATGGAGGTTCCACAAAAAATTATAAAGGAAACTATCTTATAATCCAGCTATTGTCCTTTTGGGTATACATCCAAAGAAAATAAAATCAGATCTCAATCAGATCAGATCTCAAAGAGATATTTGTACTCCCATATTCATGGAATGCATAAATGGTAGAGAAAATGTAATTTGCAATATCTATATTTATATTTTATTTATATTGATCATTAAATATAGATATATCACAAAATAATATATTGTTCAACCTTAAAAAAAATAAGGGAATCCTGTCATTTGCAACAATACAAATGAAACTAGGGGACATTATGTGAAGTAAAATAAACCAGGCACAGAAAGACAAATACTGTATGATATCACTGACATACGAAATTGAAATAGTCTAATTCATAGAACTAGAGAGGAGAATGTTGATTACCAGGGACTCGGGAGAAGAGGTAAATGGGGTGACACCGGTCGAGAGGCTCAAAGTTTCACTTATGTGAGATGAGTGTTCTGGAGATCTAATGTACCAAAATGTGACTTAGGTTAATATTTAATTGCGTACTTGAATTTTGCTAAGAGGATAGATCTTGTGTTCTCAACAAAAAGTAAAAAAAAAAAAGGAAAATAAAATGGTGACTATCTGAGATGATGGATATTAACTTGATTGTGGTGAATGTTTTATAATGTATATGTATATAAAATTATCAAGTTGTGCATCCTAAATATATATGATTTTTAGTTGTAAATGATACCTAAATGAGACTGGAAGGGTGCTCAGAGTGTGACCATAATAATACAAACCAAACATTTTACATTTTGTTCACGAACTTTGTAGGCACCTTTCAGTATGCATAGCACTGTGAGAAGTACAATTTATTTTTATTTATGCATTGACTTACGTGGTAGATTTACATTAAGCTAATCAAAATTTGTAGATTTAGTTTGCTAAATAAGCCCATAACAGAGAAGTAGCTGAGGTAATCTCACGTTAGCATGTTATAGCAAGTTTCTGATTGAATTCTTCCACAACTTCAAATACACATAAAGGCAGAGAAATGTCCATATTTAAGTCTGGCAACTTTTTTTTTTTGTTTGTTTGTTTCCAAGCAATGCATTTATTTGGTAGGATACCAATTACCAGTCATCAAAAACTTTTTTATGTTGAAAATGTAATTTTAATAGATAATTCTTCATCTTACATAGGAGCACAATAAAATACACCACATTCTGAAGAAACTCCAAGAGTTACGAGATTAAGAGTGGGGGAAATTCAGATATGGGCTACAATATCCGTTACCTTGAAACTGTAAGAGACAAGGGTTCCAACCCATAGGTTAATATTTACATACTTAGAACTGGCTACATTGATGACTTAAAAATAACAACAATCGGGAATTAGATATGGAAAGTGGGAAAGAACAGCTTTGTTGGGGGAGGAACTGTCAACACACAAAAAGTTACTGAATATCAAAATAAAGAATAAAAGAAGTTCCCACAGCAAATACTAGAGGGATGAAAATAAGAGTAAGTAAATGAGAATTTGATGCTCTCAAATGAAGAAGCCTTTCTGATGACACTTATGCAAGCTGTAGTTTGAGATTTGTTCATGGGGTCTATGAGGAAGACTCACAAATGGCTCAGCAAACCCCAGATGATTATCAGATTGGTGTTTCCTAATAACACATCAGTGGTCACATGAAGTTTTCAGACAAGAACTAAGAAAAGGGCCGTAACTCAAATGCCGGTCACATATGTGGCACAACAGGGGAAAGCCCTGCACAAAGTCAATCACGCCGCTGCTTTGCTGGGACTCTCATGTACAGTAATTTTCAAACATTGTGGCAAGACACCAATGATCATCTAGCTAATCAGACAACACAAACATTTATTTCAAATTTCTAGGAGGCAAAATAAAATGTTAGATATGGGTGTTTTAAGCACGCTCAGGGCCAGCTTAAAAATACTCCATTCAGTGATATCTTAATACAAATCTGCATCAGCGAAAATAAACTGGCATAATCCATCTCTTGCCATTCAACTTGTCAGATGGTGAAGACCAAAACAGAATGTTCCATCAGTTTTAATTTTTAAATACGATTGTCACATTGGGAAAACGAAATAAGCACAGTAAAATAAACTGTACAAAGGCAAAGTAGAATAACAAAAAACTATTTTACTAAAACATAGGATTTACAGAAGTTTCCAGACAAGCCATACAAAATGGTCACAAGCTTTTTCTTAAAGGAAAGAGTCTACATTTGACAGCAAAGTCACAATGTTATTAATGAGGGCCGCAATATTTATTTAATGTTCCCATTTTGGTTCAAACAATCAAGCTTGTCCATCTACAGCGTCTAAATAAAGTTAGACTTGGCTAGAGAGCATATTCTAAAGAACTGGTTAGCTGCTTTTAACCAATGCAATTAAATCACCATAAAAA